>VYZW01002510.1:2228-14812 GCA_013401315.1 Balaeniceps rex | reverse complement strand
GGCGGGTGGGCTGGTCGTGGCTGAGCGGTGTTCAGGTCGGTCCTGCGGCCCTGCAAAGGCGGTGGTGGCTCCGTGGTCCTGGCCTGCGCCTCTTACCGAGCGCCCAAGCGGTGGCTAATGACCGTGTCAGTGCGGGGGGGCGTGGGGCGTAGGGGACCGTGCCAGCCTAAAAGCAAAAGGGCTAGGCAAGGTGGGGCAGCCTGCTGTTCTCCATGCTGCTGAGGGGCATTCCTGTGGAGAATGAAGATGAAAAAAAAAAAAACAAAAAAAACAAAAAAAAAATTCTTTGGTGGAACTACTTCATTCTTAAACGTTTCCACCTATGCTAATTAGGAAGCTAGAAAACCTCACCAAGTAGGTGCTTTAAATAATTTTTGCAGTGATGTTACAGAAGGAGCTCTGGGGTCGTCATTTCCAGCATTTCTCTCCAGCCTTTCTATAAAACCTTTATGAGGTTTTAATTTACTTTTAAGTAGACAGGCTAAATGAATTCAGGTGTTAAATTCTGTCTACCCTGTGGTAGAGCTGTGTGTAGCACACCCCATCGGTGGCAAAGCTGCGTCAGTTGGAGCAGTAACTGCTCTGTGCGATCCCACAGAGAATTGCTTTTATTGTTGTTATCTCAGGGCTATAATAAACAAATTCAACACCGAGTTTTAAAGATTTTCTATCAGGCACTAAGGAGTAGAGAGTCCTTCTGTTTGCTAGCCTTCATTTTTCCTGATACCATCTTAATTGGTCTTTTTGTAATGCAAGCTGTGACATAGAAAAATCTTTTCAAAATAATTTACAGCACTAAACGCTGGCTACAGCTGTACCATCTGGTATCCTAGAGCCACAAACGTCCCGGACAAGCTCCATAATATGTGAATATGCCTTATATTGCACCAACATTTTTTCTGATAACATAAGGAAGATAGCATAGACATAAAATTCCCAAACATCCACAGAATTAGAATTTATAATTTGCCCTTTATAAATGTTTACAGCAATATATGTATCTTGTTCTAGAATCATTTGCATCTGTGAAACACAGTTAAACAAGTAAGGAAACCATCACAAAATTTCACCTCTCTTAGAGGCATTAAGTTCTCCTAAAGTAAGCCTTTTTCCATAGTAAAAGGCCTACTTCAACATTTGTGTTTTTTCCCCCAAAACTCTTGGCTATTGCAGCATCCACTTAATTGCCAATTTTACCTCATGTGAAACTTCACAAATGTGGAGTGCTTTTGCTTCTGCTGCTTCCCACTTTTACGTCTGAGCCATACAGAACATGATCAAATCCAAGACTTCAGTTCCTCTTTTTAGAGTACTTTTCAAAATGTGTAAAATACATTAATGCAAAAATGTCTAGTTTCTAGGTCATCTCTGAAAAAAAGACCACCACAGCCTCTAGATCAATGAATAGTTTTAAATTATCCCAGGGATGATTTGGTAAAGTTAGGCTGGTAGAAATATGATCTTTGCCCTTTTTTTTTTTCAACAGATTTTTTTTTCAGGGATTTCAAGATAAATCTTTTATCATGGCATATGTCAGGTATATTTTTTACATTTTCATAAATTCCGCGTTTTTATATATTTTTTTACATATTAACATTGTTCTCTGTTGTATTATAAAGTGTTTATGTATTTTTGATGCAAAACGGATTGCCCAAATCTTACCTCAAGCTCAGCCCTAATCGCAGCCAGGTGGCTGATGTCTGAATAGGTATCAACATATTTCCTTACCCCAGCCACATGCTTTCACGCAGTAAACTAAATTCTTCATTCCTACCTTTCTGAAACCTTATCTTTAATCCTAGTAATAACTTCAATCTATAGCAAGTGTCGAACAACTATCAGAATTAACAGAAAGCATTGTCCCTTATCAGCCTCAATTCTCCATTCTAGCAGTCTACACAGTAACCATCTGTTAACTTGAGGTATTCTATTTTTCTTTTCTAAAGACAATCGTAATTTCAGTTTAGCATTAGCTAAAGAGAAGTGCTGGCTTTGTTAATACTAAATGCTTTAGCAATTGGCACTTACCAATGTTAGACTTTTCCTTAGGCTTAGGAACTCAAGGAATAAAGCAAATTTCCATGTTTTTCTGTAAGTTTGTAACCCTAACTAAACTTGGAATCTTTCGTAGGTTATAATAAAATAAGCATCTTCTAAAATTAATTTTAAATCATTCCCTACCTATTAATGCTACCTGCTAATACTACTATGGGTTCAGCAGTGTAGTCTGTGGAGGATCCTGCAATGAGCCAAACTCTTCGGCTCTTGATTGCCAAACAATAATTGAGCCCCAACCTTAAACCTTGTCTAAGTCTTAACCAGTACATCCATATTTGTTCCAAACGCAAACATAATACATTCACCCTTGCCTGTGTTAACTTCCATCTTAGCCAAATACATATTCAGAACTGAGCGATAAATAGGCATTCAGTCATTCCTTTTACAAAACTTGGCCCTAAGAACATCCCTGCTTTTAGTGTTGGCCATAGCCAAGTTAGCAATGTCTGCCCCAAAACCTAAACGCAAACAATCAGTTATATTGTCATAAACTGCATTTATTGTCTAAGGCCTAGGACAGGACCTTCCACTGGCAGAAATGACAAGTGTGTGATTGGGTTTGCTGCACATGTGCTTTATTAGACTCTGGTTATGACTGAAAATGGGAAAGGGGTTAGTTTCAGTTGTGAACCAAGCAGGGTTTGAAGACGAGTTTCATTCTAGGATACTGTGAGGTCTCCAGGAAGGGGATGGAGGCTGTTATCTGTACAAATGACTGGCTGGTCACTGTTTTTGTGGGTTTTATGGAATTTGTTTAAGAATAGCTTGGAGACATATCTGGAGTTAGGATTTAGAGAAAGTGGCAACAGAAGGCTGTTCTTAACCGCAGCATCTGGTAAGGTCTGCATGATCTGATGAGCAAAAACTCCAGCCTGAGTGACTCCTCATTATCGTGCAGTCATTGTATTTCATTAAGGCCTACGATGATGCTTGTTGACGTTAGTTTCCAGAAAAGCAGAATGCAAGGATTGCATTTGCTGATGGATTGTAGTAAGCATGGAGGAGCAGATGGTTTCAGAGAAACATCTTTTTTTAATTGATTTGGTTGTAAGTATGTATGGTAGTGTCTTCAGTTTCAGTTAGGGTTAAATTTGGGGTAAAGACGAACTGCATTTTGTAACAACTGCATAAATAGGAAGGGCGCTGGCCTCAGGACTTGGCCCGGCACTATTCGTTTTTTTTGAATGCTGAACTGAACCTAATATCCAGCTGTAGTCATATCTTGGTGAGCAATGCCTACACCAAAGCAAGGCATAATCTATTTTTCCTTGCCACAACTGGCTTTTCTGCAAGGTCACAGCTTGAAGGAGGATTTTTTAATAAACCAAAGTATTCCTGGACAAAAGGGAGTAGGGTTGTTACTGTACCCTAACATGAATTTGTAGGATTGGACCATCCCTGAACTCTAAGTGTTGCGAGGAATAATACTGTTTGTCACTGCACTGAGTTGGCCTCCATATCAAAGGGCAGGAGACACATTGGCATTTGTAGTCATGAAGCATGGCAGGACATCTGGTCGCAGGACTTCCTCTATCCATATCTCTAGTATTTAAGAGGTAATATAGTTAAGAGTGAGAGGAAAGCCCCTCCAAAGAGCAAGTTTAGATTACCGAATCCAAATAAGCTTTTCTGACCCCTCTAACTACTGAAAAATCAGCCTCCAAATTTAGGTATTTGTTTAGAGTTTGAAATAAGGTCACATGAATGTAGAACTACTGCAATGTTTTGAAATCCTTGTCAACATCTAACTTTTCAACAAGGCTTATGTTCGTCTGGTGCACATTAGTGAAACAGAGCACAAGTTTCTTGTCCCAGACCCAATGACGTAAGAGTATCATTCAAAATAGAGAGATGACATATGCTTCTATCATGCTGTTCATGCTAATTTGTGTTGCACACTGCTGTTGTAAAAAAAAAGATGAATCTCTGCATAAAGTAATTTTTAAATACATGACTGCCATTGGCACATAAGATGTACCCTTTAAATATGTGTTTAGTTCAGTCTTCTGTCTTTGGGAAAATGCAGACGTTTGAAAATTGAAGGAGATTGCAATGGGTACTCAAACCATTCTTTGTGATGCAAACATCTACTGCTACTTTGTAATTAGATGGATAAAAAGCAAAGGCGATCAAATGATATAAAGCTGATTACTAGTATAAAGAGATAATTGTAGATAGTTAGAGAGCGAGCAATGAAATGACAATAATTACCCTACTCCCACACTGTGGATTTTATGGAGTGACTGATAAAACCTTCTGTTGAAACTTTCTGATTCTGAATTGTATATCAAAAATACCAGTCATCTTTGATGTTGGATTCTATAGTATAATAGAACATACAAATATTTTCACAGAGGGAAGGAGATTTTTCCATGCTTTTATGACCACTTATGTTCATATGCTGCTCTAGCCAAGCAAATGCCACAGCAGTGATTGGAGGCAGGTAAAGTACAGTAATCTGTGCAGACTAGGAATTAGTTTTGGAACTGTTACTATGCATTTTTGAAGGAAATAGGGAGAAGGGAGGCAGGAGAAAGGAGGTTGAACTGATTTAATAGCATTAGCACATCTACAAAAGGTCACCTCTGTTCTCTGAAACAGTTTTTGAAGGATTCAAAGTGCAAAGTAAACATAGTCTAGTTTATATGAAATATTAATGAATTTTTAGTGCTGTCCGTAATTCTACAGTTTGTTGAAATACCTTTTCGGTGTTTTCTTTTCTGTTTTTTCCCCCGTATCTATCATGATTACTGTGATGGAAAAGCAGATGCTTTGTAATAACTTAAGTGTGGATACTGGAGTGATTACTGTTTGACTCTATCAGATTAACTATTTGGGTGTTTACTGTGTGAACACAAGACCTGTCTCCTCTCAGGCGCAGTGTTAGACACAGTTGTGACTTCTAGGTAGATCTGTGCCTTATGCAATATAGTCTCGCAATCTCTCTTCCACTCCATGGCTCCACATGCCTCAGATAGAAGCGTTGAGGGTCTGGAGATGAAAAGCCATGCAGAAGGCACCAAGCTGCATCTGTTGGGGCTTTACATTCAAAGGACTGTCAAGTTATGGCTACGGCCTTATGCAGTGGGGCCTTCGTAATTGCATGGTCCAGGACCATTCTTCTCCCGTCATGTAAACTGAAATAATAAATATAGCTGATTGGCAGGTCACCAATTTCAAGATAATAATCAAATTTTTCATTCTAACTGAAATAAAGAAACATTTTTCAAAATACCAGCATTTCGTACACAATGGAAATCCTAATTTTAGACAAAAAATAATGGCTAAAGATAACACATATGGGCACTGTGACAGTGCAGTTCCACGTATTTTGGAAGCTACCAGCATTCTTTCTTGTGATAATGATGATAGTAGTAACAATCATATCCTGTGAATATGGAATACCTCAGTGTTAAAGGGCTCTTCTACCTAATATCCCACTCCCCCCTTGCAGAAATGCTGTTTTGACCACCATTATATGATGGTCAGTGATTATATCAAGTGTATATCCTTTTCAGAGAAAACATATGAATTGGAATTAGTATTGAGAGATTGAAAATAGTCTGGAGTCTAGTATTTACTATGTCTAAAAATACACTCTCATTTTTTTCACAGACATATCAGCTTATAGGTTGACAGGCGCTTATGGGACAGTGTTTGTTGATAAGCCTATACATGCTATAGGCCTAGTGAATGTGTTCATATATACTTAAAAGTTTCTCCTAGGGCATCTGAATTTTTTTCACTCAAGTAAGCTTTTCCACATCAGCCAGTCAGTCGGTTCCCCATCACTAATAGAACCTATCATGACTAAAGTTATGAATGGATTTTCCACGAATTGCAAGAAAGGTTTTTCTACCACAATGACTTATTGGCATGTTAGATAAAGATTTTCAGTTACATGGAAAAACGTGCTTCTCTTACAGTGGATTGAGAAACAATACATTCACCTGTTTTTCAAGCCTCTAACTTTTTTCCAGTGAGATACCAGAAATTAAATTGGATCTATAGGCTTTGCGTGAATTTAAGGAGAATGCTTCCCTCAAGGTTATTTAATCTTCCTTTCACAGATTTTTTCCTCAAGCTAGAGAAATAGCAGCAACTTGTGCTGTGTTTAGTCTTTACTGGGAAAAATAGGAGACCAGCTGATTAAAAGGAAGACGTTTCAATGATTGTTCTGTTCCAAATATTGAAAGGAATTGCAATGGAAGGAGGCTGAATATTCTTGCTTGTACTCTGTATTCTAAATTGCATTCCGTGGCTATATATGACTTCAGTAATCAACTCTTGCTCTGTAGCAAATAATGGTGGCACTACAGTGACTAGAAGATACCATTTCAGTCAAATAATCATTTATGTAAAGTACTTAATAGCAATGCATTGTTTATAATTTTAATAATTAAAAGAATAATTTCTGTTGCAAACTTCTGAACTGAAAAAAAACTATAAGCAGCTTGATAAAATTTTGCAATGCAATGTATACTCTGCATAAACCAAAACAGCATTATAAGTCATGGGGTCATAGGTATGTTCCTGCTATAAGAAACACTCTTGAACTGGTCCAAAAAAGATCTGTCAACAATTTTGCCAAAAAACACCTGGAATATTTCTGTGGTAATGCTACTTTTCTCTTTTTAAACTGTAGAGAACAGGTGATCGGTTAAATCTCTTCTGATGGGAAATCAAAAGATCAACATCCCTTGAGATCTTTCAGTGGCAGGGTGCACATGTACAACATATTTGTGATGACATATTCTGCTGCAGGGGCAGTGGAACACCACTGTGCTATAGAGTATTGAATGAGCATAAAATGCACAGCATCAGCTTCTTTCAAGACTAGCATTAAGGCTGCCCATAAATCTGCTATTGAAAATCATATCTGAAGAAAGAACACTGGTTTTGGTTTCGTAATTGTTCCTCACAGCAGCATATAGGGTTTTAAAGAAAGGTAAAACCATATTTCTTACAGCAGTCCGTAGGAAGCAGTTGGCAGCAATTAAACTGTTTTCACTGAAAATAAGTAAAAGGTTTTCCAAGCTTAATTATATTAACGATCTGTTCCTAAGGAAAACACAGTCTTTATAGGTAACAATTGTGATGTTTATTGCTGTCTTTAAAAAATTTGTGCACTGTACTTGCTTTACCACTTTTAAGAGGTTCTTTGTGCAAAGGAATACTATGCAGGTTATTTGAATGAGGTTTCCATTATAAAGGACAGATCCGTTTGGCAAATGACATGCAAGAAAAGCTTGAAATGATTAATGTGAAGCAGATTTTCACCCTCCCTCTAAGAGCAGCCCATTTACATGAGCAAGTGTATAACAGTCATCATGTTTCAGCATCTCTCCAGCATCTTATGGCAGGATCAACACGTTAGCTGTTGACAGCTGTAAAAATGTATATTTGCATTCCGGTTTGAATGCTTCCAGCTCCTTTGCCTGTAGCCATCACTCTCCCCTTTCTGAGGCAAGTTCTGCACTCCTTATGCTTGCCCGCGCCGCATCACCGCAGGCTGAAGGGCAGTTCCTTTCCTCAGAGCTGATTTCTTCCCAAGACGTGAGTCAGCAAGCAAGGGAGCTGACGACATAGCCGGGGTGGTCCACGCAGAGTTGTGCCTCTGCAGTGACGCGGCCGTTGCTCACACAGGAGTCAGCAAGGATTTTTGCATCACCTCTACACCAGGTGGCAACATATCATGCTGCTCTGCTCGTGAGCTGGATTTAAAGAAACAAACACTTATAATATGCAGCAGTCTGTAGAATTCAGTCAGCACCGAAAGGAAAAGTCAGCTTTAGATGTTGAGTCCTCACTTGTTCATATTCTATCCACTGCTTATCCCCCTGATCCCCTGGCTCTTTTATTCGGCTTTAAAGGAGCTTTGACATTTTGAAGAGCTCTGAAAACTCTCTGATCAGCTTGAGGTGTTCTGCAAGAGGTGTTGTGACATTCAGCTATAGGATAGCTCTCTAGATGTGTCCCAGGACTCAGAGTGTACTAGCACGAACGTACACTAGGCTGAAACTTGAGCTTCCATTGCTTAAGGTGCGTAGAAACACAAAGCTGTCTAAAACCCAGCATCTGTTGTCCTGCCGTGCTCGCCAGGATGAGAAAGCAACAAAGGTCACTTCAGTCAGTTTAGCCCTTCTCTCTTAGGCCACAACATAGAATATGACCAAGTGTTTTGTGTACCTTTTAGAGCTGTAGAATTTTCTAGAATTTGGGGCTTAGTGAAAACTTCCGCTCTTTTGACAGTCACAAGGTAAGACTCGATATTGATATAAGTAACCATTCTTGATTACTCCTAGAATCACAAACATAGTAGCAATATCCTGGCTCTGCTACCCCTTCCTTTTTTTTGGAAATCAGATTGTTTCTGGAATTTGTATTGTTATAAATATAATATAATATAGTATAATAAATGGTATACATAATATTATATAATAATGTTGATCATAATGATTATATAATAATATAATATAATAATATAATATTGCATTATATTAATGTTGACAAAGACTGGTGGGATGCCATTAACTGAAAGGAAGAAAGTAACTTAATTAGATGGTCTAGATGGTGTAAGAGTCTACACCAAAGGTACCTTCTTGAGTTTTAGAGAGGATTGTTGGCATTCATTTTAAGATGCAAAATGCTATACATGGTGACAATTTTTTCTTTCAAATTTTCTGGCACCTAGTTAATAAAAAAGTTCTTTCTGCTAATAAAGAAAGATTCCTAGTCTTTGAAAGACCAGCACCCCCAATTCAGACTGTAATACAAACTTAGGTTGCTATTAAAATGCCTTTCAAACAAGTGTTCAGAAAGGCTGCCTATCTGTATATGTCTGTGACATTCAGGCTGAAATGNGTTGTGACATTCAGCTATAGGATAGCTCTCTAGATGTGTCCCAGGACTCAGAGTGTACTAGCACGAACGTACACTAGGCTGAAACTTGAGCTTCCATTGCTTAAGGTGCGTAGAAACACAAAGCTGTCTAAAACCCAGCATCTGTTGTCCTGCCGTGCTCGCCAGGATGAGAAAGCAACAAAGGTCACTTCAGTCAGTTTAGCCCTTCTCTCTTAGGCCACAACATAGAATATGACCAAGTGTTTTGTGTACCTTTTAGAGCTGTAGAATTTTCTAGAATTTGGGGCTTAGTGAAAACTTCCGCTCTTTTGACAGTCACAAGGTAAGACTCGATATTGATATAAGTAACCATTCTTGATTACTCCTAGAATCACAAACATAGTAGCAATATCCTGGCTCTGCTACCCCTTCCTTTTTTTTGGAAATCAGATTGTTTCTGGAATTTGTATTGTTATAAATATAATATAATATAGTATAATAAATGGTATACATAATATTATATAATAATGTTGATCATAATGATTATATAATAATATAATATAATAATATAATATTGCATTATATTAATGTTGACAAAGACTGGTGGGATGCCATTAACTGAAAGGAAGAAAGTAACTTAATTAGATGGTCTAGATGGTGTAAGAGTCTACACCAAAGGTACCTTCTTGAGTTTTAGAGAGGATTGTTGGCATTCATTTTAAGATGCAAAATGCTATACATGGTGACAATTTTTTCTTTCAAATTTTCTGGCACCTAGTTAATAAAAAAGTTCTTTCTGCTAATAAAGAAAGATTCCTAGTCTTTGAAAGACCAGCACCCCCAATTCAGACTGTAATACAAACTTAGGTTGCTATTAAAATGCCTTTCAAACAAGTGTTCAGAAAGGCTGCCTATCTGTATATGTCTGTGACATTCAGGCTGAAATGTTTTGCATGGTATTCATCCTGCTAACTTAAGGCGTTTTTGTTGCAGACATCTTCTTCTGGGCTATTCATTCTGGATTGCCCTTATAGTTGCTTAAGGGGCATCTGAGATAGCCTCATCTGAAAAGTCTTTTATAGTCCTAGCAGAGAAACAAGTGCCTGCAGGGTTCAGTTGATCTCATACATTTCTAAAAGGTCAGATGAATCATACCACAAAAGTGCTTATGTCTCTGTTGTGACTATAAAGAGAGTCTAGACAACTAGTTCAGATATCAACGTTTTAGACATTTGCATTTGCTGAGATGATTCCTATCTTTTGAATTTAATTGTACTTCAAATGGAACTACAGACTCTCAGAGGATTTGATTATTAAAACCCAGAATTTGTCAGTTTGGTACCCAAATTCTGCAAGCCTGGCTTAAACATTGATTTGAGTAATTCTAATCTATTTTTGGAGTAAGTAGACACAACTCTCACTTCATCAGGTGAGGGATGAATCTGTTAGGGCCTGTCTGACTCCATTCCAAAGCACCGGGTTAATGTAATAAAAACATAGTAAAAGCAATGCAAGGGAAGAGTCTTTGTTAAAGGTTTTAAATGGCTTATTCTGTGAGGTTGGTACAACAAACGGAAGAAGCAAAACGTAGCTGTGGTTAAATAAAAGTTTGTGAAGTATGTAAAATGCAAATAACAAGTCAACTGACAAAGATGGCATTTGTGGAAGACAGTATTATGAAAGAGAATGGGAAGATAAAGCATATATGAAAGAAATTATATAGACAAAATCTAATCCATGAACATGAACTGAAATGAAGGGAATAAAAGTGTTTATGCAAATTTTTGCAGCCTTAAATGAAAGGAGGAGGAGAGGGAGGAAGGTAAAGGCATGTGTGTGTAGATAATCAACAGCATTTTAGGCAGAATATCAAAAGCTTTCACATTGGGGTGAAGCCAAACAGAATCAGTGACAAGCTGGAATGTAAGCTTGTATGGGACTACTTTACAATGAATTGATTAATCAGCAAAGTCAGAGGCTACTGTTGTGGAAATCCTGCAAGAATAACTGGGTTTAAATTATTAATTTTTGAAGTCCATAAGCTACCATTTAGCAAAGTTTTCTTATTTCAAGGAGACTAGCGGTGCAGGGTAAAATAAACACTGCCTAGCACCCATAGACCATCTCTGGTTAACTTTACAAGAATACTTTGAGACAGTGATTGGATGTTGAGGTGGCAAATGTAGATAAATATATTGTGATGTACATAAAAACATCCCCAACTTTACACATAATATGTTGGATTTTGAGCTGCCCATCTTCACTCAGGAACAAGGTCTTCAGTTCACAAAAGATTTTATAAGAACATGGTTTTGGTACTTAACAATTGTTATCCCTTCCTCTTAAAAAAGCTACCGTCGAACTGGAAAAAGTTCAAAGAAAGGTAAAAAGGGTGATCTAAAGTATGAAGTGGCTACAATAGGAAGAACAATTAGGCAAACCAGAGTTCTTCAGCCTAGAGAAAAGACTATTCTATGGTAATGTAGTAGAGGGCTAAAAAACCCAAGTGGTATGAAGGTAGTGCATTAGGGATTTCATTTCATCTCTCTTCCAGTAAAAAAGCTGTGGAGCATCAACTGAAGCTAACAGAAGCCTTATTCAAAGCAAACAAGAAGACTTAGTTCTTCATCTTGTTTTAGCATCTGTAATATCTTTTGCAAGAAGCTCCACAAACTCACTCTACAAAGCTTACACGCATTCAGGAGAAGAGTGGACCAGTTCACAGAAGGAAAATCCGCCCATCCCTATTGAATATAAAGACGTTATCTCTGACTGAGGAAGTCCTGATGTTATGTATTTTTGGAGGTTAGGTTGGGAGAAGTCCCACTATGTGCCATATTGTTCTCTTTTTATGTTGGGTGCTCTTTTGGAGACAGGATACTAAGCCTGATGAATCACTAGCCTTTGCTCTGGCCTAGAATCACAGTTATGTTAGAAGCAGTGCTGATGTTAAATAATAATGGATTGGACAGATTGTGTTAAAATAGATTTACAATAAAAGTATGTGATTTTGATCAATATTGAGATATTTTTCAGGTAAATATGTGAAATTTGTCAGATTTCATTTAAGTGCCTTTCATTCTCTGTGTGAATTACAGTTGTCTTTATTGTCATTTCAGGAGTGTGCTTAAGAAAAAGTTGAAAGTTTTTAAATATGTCAGTCCTGTAGCAAAAATAGTGAAGATGATAAATAGAAGAATAAATGGTGAAGGGACATGTTACCATTAACTCTTCTGTTTTCTAGTTTCCTTCCTCATAAATGCATATTTTGCTTCTCTTTTTTGTTTGGTTTGCTAGGTTTTGTTTAATTTGCTATCTCCCACTTGCTTTAGATGAGTAGTAAGTGTAGTTGTGCCAAAACTAAGAACTTCCTATTTTCCATTTTTATCAGTGTGTTTCTTTTCCATTTATGGGAGAGCATATCTACTCAGTAGTACCAAATCTGTGGTAAGTGCTGCAATCACTCACATTTTCCCACTTCCCTTCTTCAGGATTGCAGACTATACACTTTCCAGCATGTCATGTAAATACAGATGGCTCTTGTATTTGTGGGAAAGAAAGCACAGTAATAAAAAATTTGACCTGGAAGAAGAAAGCAAAAGGAAACAAACAACTGTTTTATTTGATGGTGTCATGGCGGTGTATGGGAGACTTGAGAGGGAAAAGGCACCTCTTCAATGTAA
>VYZW01002506.1:0-180188 GCA_013401315.1 Balaeniceps rex | reverse complement strand
TCTTTTACTTCCTGCTTATTAGGCGAGTTTATTACAGGAGGTGGTGTTTTTTCCTGCTCTTCAGCATTTTCCGAATTGGCACTGGATTCTCATTAGCTGAGCCACAGAAAGCTCCTCTAGAAACTTTTTGTCCCATCAGTCTGCTGGATTTTATTTGAGATCTTCTGAGGAGAGGTTTTCTCAGGTGGTTTCCTAAAAAGCCATGCATAACTACAGTTACACTGAAGGATAAATATCCTCATTATGCTACCATTTGGCAGCACTTTGCTAAAGACAGCAAGATATTTTATGCTTATCTTTAATAGGCCTAGAAAGAGAAAAACTGTAAGCCTGCTGAGATCCCTCCCTTGCAGCTTGTATAAATTCTGTGAAGGAAATGACAATTGGGACATTTGGATAAATAAGTATAGTAAACCTGTAAGAGTTTGCTGTAACAGAGGTTAGGTGGTTCTTGCTAAAAAAGCACTTGACTTTGTAAGATACTTCTGCATGCGGCTGATTTGTTTGTAATGTAGGAGATAGAGATGGGTTGGTGTCCAATGAGTGTCCTTGTAAGACATTAATGAAGTCAGGCTGTGTTTTCCAAATGTTTGCTAAGTTAATCTTTACAGTGAAGTCCTCTAGTGATATTATAATGCAAGTGTAATTGTAACCAATAGAGGAAGATATATGAGAAATACTGTGAAGTACCTAACCAGTAGATAGAGTTTATTGATGCATATATAAATTCCCATGATCTTCGGATACAAGCAGATTAGTTAGACAGGAAAACCATTCTGCTAAGAAGAGATCTTTGAGATGTCCTTTAAACTCTTTCTGTCAAGTCAGAGAGAAAACTATTGAGTATAGAAACTGATAAATGCATGGCTCGGTTGAGCAACTTCTATTGTGAACATTACTGAGGGGTATAAACTATATATTTTGACGTTTTGAACCATGGAAATGTATAATATTTCTTATAGTAACTTTCATAATCTTCATATAACTCTGATGAAGAATGAATCTAATACAGATCAGGTGCTTAACCGTCCTGTCATTTTCTTACAGTTCAGAGGTCTGAAAGCAATCAGGAAAAATTGAATTGAATGTAAATGTATGGATTGTTATTCAGTCTATANTGTATGGATTGTTATTCAGTCTATATGCTTATGTGTGGTAAAGGGTAGAAGAGACGAAAGGTACTTTCTATCTTAAGTTTAACAAACCTTTAACAGGAATCAGTGGGAATTTACACAAATGCCCTGAGTTATGAATTGTGGAGCTCTGCAGTGGATAATCTCACTGAGCCTTCACTTCTGTGTGGGACAGAAATCTCTCTTAGATGGGTAGGGGGACATTGCTGGAGCCAGTATGGGGTTCCACTATCCCAGTTAAATTTGCTGGTGAACCTGGAGGTGTGAGCTGCTTCTGTGGGTAAAACTAAGTGGCTGCAAAAGAAGCGATTGTATTATGGAGGGACACAGACTTGCTGGCTTTTGCATGCTGAGATGGGCAATCATAGCATACAGCGAGTGTAGCCTTGGGTGTGGATGGCATAAGCTTGCCTCAGGATCCTTTGTATTTTCAATGAAAACTATGCAGTCCGTGATGAAAACCATGCTGCCATGCCTTCGTGGCCAACACTAGCCAAGGCATCTGGATGGAGGCTAACCTGTGGCTAGCTAACTGTACTCGTGCTTTCAGCTGCAAAGAGCTGGTGTACAGGTAAAGCCATTCTTGGTCAGCTATTTTGGACCAGCCATGTGTGAACTCCCATATTTCAAATGTCTCTTTAAAGAGTTTTAATTCTGTTTAAAAGTGATGCTTAATAAACATAACTAGTGTGGAAGAATGCAGTAGCAGAGCTCATCTGTGAGGAAAGCTAGAGCTAACGCCAAAAAATCCTCTCCTTCCCTTTATTTTGCCTCTGGTGTAGGCAAGCCTTGAAAATGGCCTTGTAAAGGTTTCTAAGTGATACGTTTAAACTGCTGGGGTTTCCCTGTCCAGCCTTGTCCCTCGTGATTTTATTGCATTTTCTAATTGCCTGAACCTCTCTGTGTAAAATCATCAGAGCTGAGCTCTCAGTAGTATCTTCCTGACTCAGGAACAACAGGTATAAATGGCACAGAACAGCAGCTTAGTCAAGCTGTGTGGCTGGCTCTCTTGGGTGAGCTGAGGCCTTTGGAAATACATTGCTAATGGTGTGTAATTGCTTTCTGAATTGGTCTTTTGGAGAGAGTAATTGTATTATAGGAGCTACTGAACCTCACTGCGTGATCTTGCAAAGAAGTGCTAAGCTGATTGATTCCCTTTCATGAAGTACACTCATCATTCAGTAAGCGCTGCTGCAATGTACCCTTCTTAGCCAAGGCTCTCTACTTTTTAATCCTCCACTGCTACACTACCAGCCACTCCTCCAGAGCTGTGATTTTTTTTTTGTTGTTGTTGTTGTTTTTTTGTTTCACGTTGGAGTTTAACTCTTAATCTTCACCTCTCCTATTTCAGCTCAGGCTGGAGTATGCAGAGTTTTCATGCGGTATGGAGTTTTTGTGCAGACAGACCCTTTTCTAAGGAAAACGATGCTTTCTTACTTTGAACGAGTCAGTAAAGCCCATAATGGGAAACTTGACAAATTTCTTCGGTATTACTCAAATCGTCTTGATTCCGTCAGAAATACACAACCTCCCACAAGCAATACTCCAGCCTAGGAACACAACCTAGAAACCAATGGATAATTGATTTTGCTCGTGGTAATTCTGCATGCTTTGGCTAATTCAGAGAAATGCAACCCTCTTGCTCGGGCATATTCTGGATCAAAGTCTAGAGATTTGCTACTGATGGGCATAGAGCCTTGCCCTGCTTGGGAGGGCCACCAGTGAGCCCAGCATGGTTTCAAGATGTACAGCTCCTGCAGATATTGTCATTCATGGATTACACTGAGCAGTTTTTAGTTTTTCTGATGAGTTGGGGAAGAATTTGTTTCCAAAACAGATGCACACTATTCCAAGAAGGAGTCATTAGGTGCTGCGCTCCTTTGGTTTTGATTGTCTGCCATTATTTCTTTTATGTTGCTTTGATTTGATTATTCCAGCTGATGTGGAGCTGGAGATTCTTTATTGCTCTGATTGCATGATGTTGTGTTTTGTCTTGCTTTAATAAGAGGCTTGCCAATTTGTTTTTCATGATTCATCTCTGGATGTCTTGAGGCCTCTTATTTTTGATGAGAATTTCACAGCTTATATTTTCACAGTGCTTAGGATGAATGCTTATTAAGCTTATCATGATCCTTAGGCATCAGCTCAGCAAGATACCTAAGCATGTGCCTGATTTTTAGCATATGAGTAGTTCCAGTGATTTCAAGGGAATTTACTACATGTATCTTTAAAGATAGACATAACCATATGTAATGTGCTGAACTGGGGCCTTTGTTCTTTATAGAACAGCTTCTGAAATAACAAATTGCAGCTTTGGCATTGTCTTGGGAATGGTTTCTTCATGTGTTGTGTGAGATTTGCCAGACTCAGTCACTCAGAAATCACGAGTCTTTGTTCCCCTACCATTCATGACATGGATTGAACAATCAAGAAATGTTTTAAAAGATAAACTGTTGGAATCTTTCTTACTATTTGGTTAAGGGTTGCATTTCTTTCAAAATCGTTAAGTGTAAAAATTAAGTATTTAAAGTGAAATGCAGAAGACTTCATTTAATCTCGTATCTCTAGGAGCCAGGGTATTAAGAAAAACACAAACTGTGATTCTCAATAGAGGGAATTTTGTCCAGGTCCCATCTCCAGAGAGGTTTAGGACTTTTCAGTGAAATCTTGGGTGGTCAAAAAATAAACCTTTCCCAGAAGCATACCAGTTTTAGTAAAAGATTGTCAATTAAGAGAAGTGGTTACCTCTAAGTCAGGGAGAATGTTTGACTGCATCTAAGCTATAATTTAGATAAAGGTGTTGAGACCAAACTTGCCAAACACTCAGACTGTTGAACCTCAGAAATATCTTTGGGGCAGGTTTCAGTGAGCAAAATAAGGAATCCATAGGGAAACTTTAAATATGGCCAAAATATCAGAGTACATGTAACTCTGTTTTTGCCTACATATGAATGTGTTTCCCATCCATCTTGGAGAGGGAACCAGAGAGTTGACGAGTTGGCTTGGAGTCTGCTGTAGAAGGGACCAAGTATCTCACGGGGATAGAGATGTTGTATGTAACTTGTAGGTGGAGCAACATGGCCTCAAGTGCATCCAGGCTTCCCAAAACTAACGGTAGCCATGACAGCATGATTCAGTTCTAAGTTCTCGAGATGCCTGTGCTGTTGCAAAATACTCAGTCTTGCTATAATCACTCACCAGTGTCCCCTGGCCCTGTGACAGAGAAGAAAATAGCTTTCTCATCCTGCAGGAATTCTGGGAGCTCAGAAGTTACCTTGTTCTATGTTGGGATGAACCTGCGTCTCTTAATTTCTTTTTCTCTTAATGGTGAAAGACACTCACTGAGCCCGAAATAGAGGATGTTTCTCCAAGATGTGGAAAGTAACCATCCAGGAACATAGTATTTTAACAACTCTTACACTGGTTCCTTTGTAACTATTTCCACTTCTTGCTTGGCGACATAAATCCACTCCAATTAGTGGTAGAATTTACCTGTGGCTCTTTCCTGTCGGCAGTCAGTACCCCAGTCAGTAGGCTTGTGGGTTTTCTCTAGTTTTGTGCTGAGAATTATCAGCTAGCCAAATGCTTTTATAGGTGAATTGAACCTTCCTCTTTTTTTGGGTTGTTTCCGTCCCGCTTTCACTTCCATAGGCAGATGTTGGATTTGTTACCTTCTTGTGTGATTTATGAAGGCTGTTGGTATTATTTTTGCTGTAGAGGAAAAAGAAAGGAAAAAAATGCAAATTACAAACACGAAGTAATTTATATGATAGAGCTTTAAGAAAAAACAAAAGAAAAGCTAGTGTCTAAAGAATTGTCAGTCGACTGACATGAATTAGTTATCTTGTGTATAAGAGAAACAACCTTATCAGTGTACTTGGTTTAATACAAATCCCCTTGTCTTTGCCTTTCTACAGATGCAGTNTCCCCCCCCCCCACCCCAACTGCTCAAGAAACAAGGGGCTGGTGACTCTAAACGTAATTTAGATGTTTCTACTGATTCCTTACAAAACATGATCTGTGAAAGTATTCAGAATATCTCTCCTATTGATGCCGCAAACATTGGTGTGGTCTTGGCATCTGGGTATTGCCAGGGGTCATTGCCATCAGCACAACCTCCAATTCGTCCATCTCCCCCTCCACGCAATCCAAAATAAAACAAAGCCTCCTGGCGAAGTATGTGCCAGTGATGAAAAGAAGGCTCCATAATAAGAATTCTGTTTAGAGCTAATGAGACAGTAATTGTGGTTTAATGAAATACCATCTGATTGCTATCCCTGCATATTTACTGGAGGCAATGGCAGCTGCTAAGCTACAGCCTGTGAATTACCAACTGGACCCGGGACTGGCCCAGGTATCACAATTCTTACGACTTTATTTCATTTTATTTTATTTTATTTAGATTTAAGCTAATCAGAACATGGTGCTTTTCTACTAGTCTAGACATCATGTTGTTCCTGGGATTCTCAGCATCACTGAAGTGCATCAATGGGAACTTCCCAACAGGATCAGCTCAAGGTCCCCTGGCATTCCTGTAAAATTGAAATTTGGTTGTGGGAGCATTGGAGAGCTGGGAAGTTACGGCTGCTTCTGTGGGCTGGGCATGACTTTCTGTCAGTTTTCTCCTGTTTCCCCAAAAGCCTTTCCTCAAATTCCAGCACAAAGGAGTCCTGTGTTACTTGCTGGAAGTTGATGGAAAGCAGTGGGAGGGATCCTGAGTCCCTTCCTAGGAAGGAGAGGAAATAGGGTGATGGAGTCCTGTGCCCCCTTGTTGTGCAGGATTCTTCAGGCTTTTCTAGAACTTTCACCAGCCTTTTCTAGTACCTTCATCTTTGTTATGCTACAAGACTTTAGAAGTCTCAGGTGTTTCTTCTCCATTTCACGTTCTCTCCATCCCCTGAAATGCCATATCATGACTTTTTCATTTCTCTGTACATGCTGCAGTCACTCAGAGTTGTGCTCACCAGCAGCACTCGATGCCCAAGACCCAAGCCTACCACCACTGCCCTGGCACCTCTCGCTGATGGAGAAAGAGCTGCGTGTGGGCTAGAACAGGGAGAAGCAGCTTCATAAAAAAGACACAACTTCCAGGGAGATAATGAGTGAGGGGGAAGCTAGGAATCATGTCTGTGGGTTAAAACTGAGGCTCTTTCTACAGTCATGCTATTCGGGCTGCCCTGTGATGAAGATGCTTTGTGAAAAGTGACAAGTGATTTTTTTTTTTTTAAATTTATTTTTATTTTTTTATTTCCTAGAAGTTTTCCCTATTTAGAGTTAGAGTCCTTTTAGACTATGTGGAGCCCTGGCTTACATTTACCAGAGAGTGCCTGGGTCCGCCTTGGGTGCTGAAAACTTCCACAGCCGCAGCTCCAGGGCAAATGCACCTTCTTCCCTCTGAGACATGGTTAAATGTGAAATATTCCTCTATTGAATGAAGCCTATGCTATTCTCTCTTGCTGTTTTTCTGCCTCATTAAACAGAGACCATCAATTAAGCAACAGTGGCAGATAGGAAAAGGCAAAATGGCTTGGAAGTAATTGGCCTCTCCTGAATCTTGGAGGAAGAAGCCATAATCGTCTGTAGCAGTGATGCATCTGTCTGTCTGCCATGCATTTCTGTATGCAAGGAAACATAAAGCTGCTCAAAATTCAAGGACTTTTGCATTTCAGAATATATTTGAGAACAGCTCCTTGTCTGAGGAAAAATGTTGCTAAGTTACAGAGTGGAAATTTTGGAACAACGAAGTCCGTTTCTGGGGAAAAATGAGTCCTGTTTCTTCAAGCAGAGCCGATTTTCACACTATAATCACGGGAAGAGTCTTGTGCACATAGATGGGTTCTGGGCTATTTCTTCCCTACTTCTCAGCTGCGCTGTGTCTGAGCAGTGCTGACCGTTGTACCATTTTTAGTCCCGTCCATTATAATATCAGTGCATGGAGAAAATCCTCCTTGGAACTGTGTCTGTATCAGAGCATGTTGATAGTGGATGGACAGATTGACTGGTTCTTAACGTACTTGCAGTTGGACCTGTTAGAAGGGGATTTTGTCTTAATGGGAAGGAGGGATGAAACTGTAGGAGGGCTCCTGTGGCACTGAAAACTTATGCTGTAATGGGACGGCTTCAGTCTCTTTCACTAAAAAGCACTAGACCAAGTGAGAGTGGTCTCACTTGGAGTTACTTGCAGAGAGTGAATGAAGATGTAAGGGATATAGCAGGATACAAGGACCAGAATAAATGGGAAGATAGGGCCGGATTAGGGACAGCAGAGTTGGAAAATGGCATGAAAGTGTCGTGAGAAGGAGAACAGAGTACTCTGTAAAATCTCAGATGCTTCAGGAAAAAAAATTGTTGAAAAGAAACATAATACATGGGAATTCAATGTTGGCTACATCTCGTCAAAAAACCTGGAAATCACAGACCCGTATGCAGCTAGGCTGTATGCAGACTTGTCACTGAGACTAGCTTTTTAGAGATGTGATAGTTTAGGCATTGTAAACAGGTGTCTGTTTGGACACTGAAATCCATCAGTGTACATATGGCCCTTCTCCAGCTAGGGAAGGTACTCTCTGGGGGCTATCATCCCTAACCAATGTGTTGATAGTGAGATCCAGATACAAACTCCCTCAAAAATCATCAGTGTTAGGTGAACATCAGTGGTACAGACTGAAAGGTGGATCTTGGTCACGCCGTTAGCTACTGTTGCAAAGAGCAGAGAAATAAACAGCCCCAAACCTGAGAACATAAAAAATGATAGATGATCTGCATCAGACAGGAAAGGCAGGCAAAAACAGACTCAAGAAACAGAGCAGTGATCTGGAGAGAAATGTAAGTAGTGTCTGAGTTGTGGGCACTGACAGCAGAAATATAAATGCTTGTAGAATGAGAAAAGAAGCTGCTTTGCAGACGTGTGCAATCAATTACTGGAATAGGTGAGTAAGAAGGACTGGTTGAAACTACTTCACTGAAATGGCTTTTTGACAGTGTGCTGGATTTGTGGCTGAGCAGATGCCTTTGAGAAAAAGTGGCTGCTTTCCACAAAAAATCTTTTCCTTTTCCTATTGAAAACTTGAACTCCTGAAAACCAAACATTTCACATATGTCTTTTAACACTGGAAATTCTGCCAAGAAAACTCCTAACTACTTTTCATGGCAACTCAAGGCAAAACATATTATGCTATTTTTTATTCTTTTCTTTTCTTTACTGTTTTCTGTGAGAGTAGTGACCAGTGCCACCACTGACTCACAGTAAAGCAGGATGAGCGAGTTACATCTCTGCACAGAGATTGTCCTTATTGTGCAAATGGACTGCTAGTGTGAGGAGGAAAAGAAAAAGGCTATTTGTGGAACTAAAACTTCAACCATCACAAAGACAGCCAGCTCAGATGTTCCTTGTCAAACTGACAAACTCTGTCTCAGATGTGAGAAGCATTAAGGGCTACTACAAAATTTGACAGGGTAGCTCTCCATAAATCACTGGAAAGCAAATCCAGCTAAAAACTCTGCACTGGCTTATTAGCATCTCTTGGGACTGTGAACTCTGTGGAGTGGCACAGGTGGGAAGGAAAGGTGACAGGGACCGCAGGGAATCATCTAGTCCATCCTCCTGCCCAAAGCAGGCTCAGCATTGAATTCAGACCAGGTTGCTTAGGGCTGGCTCCAGCTGGATCTTGAAAACCTCCAAGACAGCACAATGCAAATGCGAGAGAGGATGTAACACATGCAATGCCAGGGCTACTCCTTTCCAGCCGTATGCTTCCTGCAAAGGAACAAATGCTTTATCATTTGTGGGGTCCTTTTTGGAGACCGTTGATGTCTCCCTGGAATACATCACTTGGCAATTAGCCACTAAAGCAAAGCAGTAAAACAAATGCTGGGTGTTAAAGCCAGGTCCTTTTTAAAAAATAAATTTAAGAAGAGATTGAGTGTAATCCAGAACAGGCTTGTCACTGACGGCATAAAACAGCAAGAAAAGGAGCTATTAAAAAATGGACAAACTCTGCCTATTGGTTGACCCTATGGAGCATGATAAAACCGGAAAAGATTCACGGTATCTTTTCCAACAAAGGAAAAGTCCTGTCAAGAGTCACAAAAGCTCTTTCAGCTTTAGCTGCCAAAAATCAGTTTGTGGCAGGTGAAAGTAAATGAGTAACAGCTATGTGAGGACTGCAACCTCCCATCTTTGTATAAACAACTTTCTAGACCAGCAGCAAGCTTATAGCCAACCTGTTGTCAGCAGCCCGGAGCCCTGTTATAGTCAATCAAGGGCTCAGCAGGCTATTATGGAGATATGGGAACTATTTCAAATATTGTAGTTTTGTTGGCTCCAGCAAAGAGATCTCAAGAGCACTTTTGACTGGACCTAACTACTATTTTCCATTCATTTCCATCTGAAGTACAAAAATATAAATGAGCTCCAGTCAATCTGTGCTGGTCTATTGGGACTTTATACCCCAAAGTCTGATCAAATTAACTTCAAGCATTTTAGCACACAGGCGTGTTTGGCCTTCCTCATTTTAATTTTGTATAAATTCAAGCACTGAATCATAATTCAGCAGACTGGAGCATCAAGAAAGAAAAAAATATCTCTGGATTTACCATTCTGGGCCTCAGAAGAGTGCTTTGTGTGAAGAAAAGAAAACTTAAAGGAAGCCCAAGTCCCTGCAGAGCTTCAGGGGTGTGCAGACCTGCCTCTGAACTCTGCGTTGATTGAAGGAGACAGACGTGAAACAGTGACACTGTGCCCAAGATTGCCACTGGCCCTTCCTACCGGCGCTGGGAAGTGAGAGCAGTGCATGGGCTCTGAGCTCCGCGTGTCTGAGTCACAGCTACTTACATTTTGATGATGCCACCAGGTTTTTCAATTCCACTTAATCGTTTAGACAAAGGATTTGTGAGCCTTCAGGGTTGGTGAGTCGGGGGGCAAAGATCCTTTTCTCCTCTCTAGCCTGTTCTTCACCTCAGTGCTACTTTGTAGGATGCTGCAGTTTGTCCTGGGAGACCTCACTCACCACAGCAGCTCATAGTGATGCCACGCTGCCCCAGCGGTGATGTCAGTGCCTACTCGTTGGGATGCCATTTACACTAGGTCACATTTAGACCTGTGCTGTCACCGTGGTATTGGTGTGTTGCTATTGGCAGTATGGATCTGCCCGGTAATGTGTCCTCTGGGAAGGACCTTTGCAATTTTTCTGTGCCAGGCTGTGTGATACAAAAGATGAGAAGCAACAACATGTCAGTTCAGCCACCAGGTATCAAAATGAGTGACAGCTTGGGGAGGCAAAACTGTGACTACACCGACTTGTCCCTTGAGAGTGCTTTGATATGTAGTTCTGCTCCAGGCATTTGTTAAAGGAGTTGGCACCTAGATTTAGACTCCAGCATGGGACCATGGCGGGGAAAGGGGTCCCTGGCTTAGCACAGACTTGGGGAGGGAGAAGCTGCTTACAGGCAGGCTTTGTAACTGCCTGCAGTCTTGGGAGTATAAGCACATCAGAGGATGTTTGCCAGCACGTCCCTCCTCTGAGCATCTCTGCTATTCCCAGTCAGATTAGTTCAATTTACATGGCAAAGTATTTCTAACCACCAGCAAGGAAAACTCATCCTGAGATCAGAAAAATAATAACAGTAACTCTTACTCCTTATACAGCACTTTGGAGCCTTCAGAGCACTGAACAAACATTAGCTAATGAATCAAGCTGTGCTGCTTCTCCTGCCCCATCTCTAGCAATAAATGCTCCAAGATTAGAAACTTGCTGACACGTTTGTGCTGAGGGTGCCTGAGGCAGAGGGTACTGTGGCTCTAGAGCTGTGTTGCTTTTATGGTGCTGACAGGGGTAAAAATGGATGATCGTGTCAGCAGATACGATCAAGACGTGTGCTGGGTTCATCCTTCCTAGACTGGTGTAAATGCAGATTAAGTCTGCTGGAGGCTAGGGTGTTGTTATGGCTGCAGCTCCATCCATAGGAAGCAAAAGTGCTGGACAAAGTGCCGGCCTTGCAGCCCTGTGGCCAAAACCTATTCACTCAGTGGTGGTGGGTAAGCAGGGAAAAGCTCTGAGGGTCTTAAGCACAATTCTAGATGCATTTCTACCAACCAGGAGCAGAATTTGGCCATTTTCTGTGTTATCCTTGTGGTTTTCAATGGGTTTGTGGCAGTTTCCCCGTCACCATGGCAGGGCAGTAGCATCAACTGCTTGCAGACATATCTGAAGTGTGCCTGCCTGCCTTTTGGGATGCTGTAGGTGTTGTCCCATTACTTCTGAGGCACTGTCTTGCCTTAAACACCTCTTCCTATCCTCTTCCCAGCCTCTCCCTAAGAGGGACTAGACAGTTGCAATGCAAAATGGCAAGCACTAAACATCTTTATTCCTCTAGTCAGCCATAGTGATTTTGGGGGATAGGAAGCTGGTTTCAGAGCTTCCCCCAAACCAGAGGCTGACGTTTACTCTCAAAACCTGGGGCACAGCCCAGGGGAGAGAATGAAAAGGCGGAGCTGAATTGTAAATCCTTCTTTAATCTCATTAACTGAAGTGTTTTGTGGCTCGATGGACTCACTATATTTACAGCATGATTAAATGCTTGGATAAGTAAGCTATTAAATGGGCAGTATCTAGATGCTACTGAAATGAAATAACACATTGGGTTTTTTTCTTCTCTTCCCTTATCTTCATTTTTTTTTTTTTCCCTGCTACCAATTGCTGATATGTAGAAATAGCAGTGACAGGGCAAATCGCTGCATCCCTGACAGTTCTTTGCTACTGGAACGGGTGAAGGGGAAAAAAAAAACCCAAAACATATATACACTCCAGTCATGGCTTTCAGGCTCTTTCCAGGAACTGTAGTTCCCTAGACTGCTGGACTGCACTGCAGAATTTACCTTTGTGGAAAGAAACCTCATGTGGCTGGGCAAGACTGCTACCTGTGCGCTCCTACTGCTTGGCTTAAATGCTCCCGTGATGTCTTTTAATATGAATGAATGATGTAGAGAAAGAGAAATACTGCTTAAGGTAATTATTATAATGTGTTCCCAGGGATTTAGCTGTGGGTTTGTAACCGCACGTTATTTGAATTTTTAATTGGCACAAGAAAAGGGGGTGAGGGAAATTGAGGAAACTGTATTTTACTGGGGGGGGGGGAGATAGTTTTCCAGCTGGTTTGCTTGAAAGGTTTGAAGCTAAGAACAAAGCCTCTAATGTGCAAAGAGCCAGGGTGGGAGAACAGAGACATGTGCCACCTCTATCCAGCTGCTCATTTGGCAGCAGTCCAGGGGAACCAGGTCTGGACCGGTGGAGTCAAAGGGGGTTATACAGAAGCAGACCTTCCCAAGGAGCTGCATACTGCACTGAGACCCACCAAAACCCCTCTGGCCTCAGATCCTGTCCCAAAAGTAGTCAGAGATGTTTTAGTAAAGGTAAACTGTTGGAGATAACCCCATTAGTATAGTATACAAACATTAGAAAATCTTTATCGGTCCTTGTAGTCCCACTCTGTGAGAAGGGGACAGTGACCAAGAGGTTAACTCTGAAATGTGGGATAAAAGTGAGACTGAGCAATTCTGAAACATGAGAATGTTTCATTTTGGTATTCATGAACTGGGGTTTCTTGTTACTTCAGTTCAAAAGAGCTTTTCACTCTGAAAATTAGTCCAGTTTAATTAGGAAATAATAGGCTAAAAAAGGATTTTTAAGGGAATTCAAAGTTTTTGTTGAACCTGAAAGGGTTTATTTTTATTTTCAGTTTGCATTAAACAAAAAATCCCCCAAATGCTTCTTTTCAGGTTGAGCAGAACCCCCCCAGCTTTTCTCTCTCGTGTCTATCCATTTTTGATATGACTAATGAACTAAAATTGCCATTGTTCACACAGCTCCATTCTGATGTGCCCTCTTCATCTGTACATAAGGGAAAGGTCTTCTGAGCTAGACAGACAGGTGGAACAGAGAAAAGCCTTTAGTGAGAACAGAAAGCACAAGAGGGCAGGGTGGCTCTGGAGGCAAGGCAGGAATAGGGATCTGTATGGAGGATCTGTAAGCCTGGGGTTTCTCTACTCCCTATGCTCATGCTGACAAGTTCTCTCTGACTCGTGTTGTTACAATGTCTGATTCTCTGCATTTTGAGCCTTTGCTGTTTCTTTTGCACAAGCAACCCAGACAGACAGTAGCCCTGAGGCAGCCTGCAGGTTGCAGGAGAGGCATGCTCAATGCTTTCCGCTGTCTGGCTACTTTCTGATGCTCCCTGGCAGCATGAAATATGCTGGCAGACCTGCCTAAACAGAGCTAGCAGGGAGTGCTGACGGTGATGAGCAGCAGGGCGCCTGCTGTCCAGGGGCTGGAGCACCAGGAGACTCTGGGCAGGGGAACAAACCTGCTGTGGTGATGACTTGTTATTGAGTAGGTTTGTACCGGAGCAGAAGGATCAGGGATTTCTCTGAGGGGTTCAGGTGTAAAATGTAAGATGCCAACAAAGTAAAACTATGGGGGATTTCCCAGACTCTGCAAGTATCTGCAACCCATCATGAGAAAACCTGTCAGGAGGCTCATGGTGTCTAAGAATAGGATCATGTCACTTCTAGTAGTCTGTGTAACCAGCTTTTGGCAGGGCTTACAGCTCCCACCAACGTGTCTGTGTTAGAAGCCAACCCACAGGGATACCAGTTAGTAACCGCAGACATGGGGTTTTAAGTTTTTTTTATGCAAGTTGCACATGTTTTCATTTCTAGAGATCTCCCATTTAACTCTTTCAAGGGTGGCCATCACACAGCCTGTACCACATGAGCAGTGTGTAGTTCAGCCAATGCTGAGCTAACCCAGGTCAAACTGCAATGGGCAAACCTTTGGAAGTAATTAGACCTAACTGCATATTAAAAAGCGATGTATAACCAGTGTAAAACTGCATAAATATCCTGGGGTGTGCACGTTTCTGTAGTTACAAGGAGCTGGTATATATTTTTATGCTAGTTTGTATGTCGTGCAAGACTGGCGAGGTACTTCAAGTGCAAGAACCATGGCATGAATCATGCTGTGCTTTTATCTTGGCTCAGGCCCACAGACTTTATCAAGCATTCTCCATCGTCACAACACTCTTGGCTGTTTTATTGTCCACTTGACCCCTGGAATCTGCTGATCAGTGCAGAAAAATCCACACTCGTTGCTAGGTTTTGAGGGGCCATTTCAGCCCATTCCACCTCAGTCAAATGCACAACACCCACAGAATCCACTTGTATAACATTTCCAGCTGGGAAAAGAGGAGATTTCTGGAAAGGCTGGCCACACACGTGCCCTACGTGTGAACTCTACAAGAAAGATGCTTTTAGAAGTCAAGAAACAGATATATGATGTTGATGGTTCTTCATCAGGGGAGACTTAGTAGAACACAGTAAGGTTTCTGAAGCATATTAGAAGGCCATTTTGCATTGCTTGGCTGGTAAATATATCTCATGCACAGTGTTCATTTGCTCAGGAGCTGAGGAAGCTCTTAGTACTCAAAACTTTCACCTCTTGGTAAACAGCAGCAGCCACCTCCTGGAGAGGGAAACATGCCCCTTGCTCCAAACACTTCATTTTCGCCATGAACACAGGAGCTTCCTTTATCTAAGGAACAGCCTTTATTCACATGTCCGTGCACTCCACCCTGGTGTCTCTGCAGCTGTTGAATTACAGCAAATGACAAGAAGCAGCAAGGTGAGGGAGCAAGAGGAGATGTAGAGAGAGATAGTGTACATGAGAGACCCAGAAAAGGTGCCGTGTAGCTTTTTTTCTCCTGCCATGGGCCAGGGCAAACAGAATTGCATGGGGAAGCTCAGCAAGGGGGAGGAAGAGAAATGGCAGCAAGCCTAGAGGAAAAACCTGAGACAGGGAGAGGAGCTAATGTGGGAGAGAAGCCAGGACACTGGTGCTGTCTAGAAAGGAAAGACCTAGACAGCTGTCCATGTTCCTGACCCGTCCCATCAACCCTGTCCTACTTTGAAGGGTATTTAAGCCTCAGCAGGCAGAAAGAGGTCTCTCGTAAGAAGAGCATTTGTTTGGGAGCTCCTATGCTCTGGCTTTATAGCAGTGACGTGTGACAGTGACTTTATTCTTTACTGAAGCCTCAAGGATCCTGATGAGGGCAAAGGTGGTTTTTATCCCTGGCACCGCTGAGGCACTCTCTGTAATCAGGAGGGCTGGACAGTACCCGGCATCCTGCTGCCTAAATCTGAGGCTGTGAAAGGGAGTGAGAGCTCAGCAAGGAGGTTCCTGGTGATCCTCTGTTATACTTGAGAAACAAACACTGCCATGCCTGCTCTGTGCAGATCAGCTGTGCTGAAAGCGGCCTAAGAGTTCAGCCCTGAATGGCCTTGTGCGATGGTTGTCAGATCTAATGAAAACAGGTCCCGCTACCACAGCTGCCCATATCCTCATGCTGCTTAATAACCAGCCACTGCAGCCTGTGCAGGAAAGTAGCTATTTGGCACTGGTGCATACAGCAAAACCCCATTCCTGCAGCTGCAGTGAGAAAAAGGAGGCTGTTTTTCTTGAGAGATTTAACTCACTGAGCAATTATTCATTTCAGTGGCTTTACTGCAAAGCTTGCTTTGTCTCTGCTCAGGTTTTAGCTGAGAGAAGCTTGAATAATTTAGAGCCAAGTGTTTTGGGGTTATTTCTATTTGATCTCTCATTTTCCTCTTACCTTCTCTGCCACCCCATTGCAGTCATACATCTTTTAACTCAATTCCTCTTTTCTTTTGTTGGAATGATCTTCCTTTCATTGGGAGAAATATCTGCTACTTTGGGTGGAATTCATCTCTTTTAACTGTAGCTACCTGAAGGCAATGGGAGAGCGCAGCACCAGCCTCCAAATTAATCCTGTCTCTACCGAACTTCTAACTCCAACATCAGTGTTATTCTCTTCATAGATGTGTAGATGAGGTCCTTCTTAAACCTGTAGACCTTGAGAAGATACAGGATGAAGACACATGGTAAATTGCAGTACAGAAGAGTCTCAGCCCTGTTCCCAGGCTAGGCAATGCCACGAGGAAGAGGGACAGCAGATAGCTACCCATTTTGCCGAGAGGATGAAGTGAGAAAAGGAACAGCATTTCTCTGAGCTGTTGGGTAACTGTCCTTCTCTCTACTCCTTTCCATGCTAAATGGGGGAGGTCTGGGATAGAGCTCTGCCTGCTTCCATCATCAGCATCTCTCCTTCAGCAGCAGGGCAGTAGGGACCGCAGCAAACAGGAGTTCCCTCAAGCAGGGAGCATGCTATTGAAAAGCGGGTAATATGAATACTCTCTGCTAGGCACAGTTGTGTCTGCTCAGAAGGAACTGTTACTGGCAAAGTACTTGCTTTAGCATGGTGGCAGAGGGCTGTGCTGTTCAGTTCCTGGAGTAGTGAACTTTATTACTCTGAGCTAGTGTGAGAGGAAGGATCTCAGCCTCCAAAACTGGACAAATTACTTGCTGAGAAGGATCAGTCATTTTTGCAAAGAGACCATAGGAAGCAAAGACTGGATTGGTCTCTGCAGCTGTTCAGCCCAGCCACGCACACAGTTGTCTGAGTGCCAAGTATCAGGATCTCTGCATGTGTAGAGCTAAGCACCTTCTTTCTGGCTATGCACTGCCGTGCCCTGGCTGCTTATTCACACTCCAGGAGCAGTTGTGTACTAAGGCTGCAGTATGTAATGTCCTCGTTGTAACGTACCTTGTGCATCTTTGAGATGAAAAGTGCTACGTAAATGTAAGCCTCGTTCCTTGCTTTCTATAGTCCTGTAACTACATGAATGTAGATTGTGCAGACAGTCCTAACAGAAGTTTAGGTTTGAACCACAAGTTTTGAGCTTTTAATCAGACTCTGAGTACAGATATGCAGTGGCAAATGATTAAATTACTCCTGTTTATCAGCTGAACCAGAGGGAGTGACCCCATAGATTTCACTTTAACTGCAAGCCAAACTGCATTAGCTTGCTCCACCGATTAATTTGTCATCTTGCTCAAAAGTTGGCATTTCATTGCTTGTGTGATGGCTCACTTCAGCAGCCTCTGGGATCAGAGTCTGTTGCAATATAAATGGGGGGCTGATAACTAAAGTTCTTTCATTTCAGCTTATTAATGTTTTATCTACCCCAAACCATTTGCATTCCTTCCCCACATGTGGAGCTGCAAATGCTGAGTGCCTTTTTTTGTCCGTTCCTTCGGGGTGTGTCCATGCAGGTGTGTCCGAGCTTGAGTTCATCCTAACCCAAAAATGTGAATGTTGCCAGTTTGCTGGACCACTGCAGCTCAGCCCAAGTTCTCGTTTTTTGTCCTTATTGAACCCAGCAGGATATATCTTATAAAAAGGTTTTGGTCAGGAAATACAATTTGCAACATTTGCAGTAACACAAGTTTTTACTTGCTGTAAGAAGTATAAACAGTTATCATATTTCTTAATACTACTTGCACTGTATTACATTAATTTGACTGCTCCTATGAGTTTGCTCTAATGTTTAAAACAAATGTTTCTGTGACAAAATGCACTTAGCTATAGCCATCGGTTATCTCACTACTGGATATTTACTGGGAAATTTCCTCCCAAGATTTGGGATTTGAAACTTGGTGGCACGTACATCCTAACCCACGTGCTTGCTAGCAGTTGCAAGTAAAGGAATTTGTTACTCCTGCAGACCTCTGAGTACACCAAATTTTGGAGTGTATTTGAAAACAAAATTAGGCAAAAAGTCTCTTCTAGCAAAATTCAGGGTTATATTCTTCATTGCTAAGTTGCAAAGGAAACATGAGATGTATAAACTTTGGGTATAACCTACCTGCAGTCTCTCCTGGGTCCTTACCAAGAGTTCCTCTCACCACTTTCAAGGGTGGAAGTCTTGAAGGAACTCACTCAGCAGCACTTTACCTCTTGAGCAATGTCTTCTTTTACCACCTCACTTCTGCCTGCTGGCCACTCCAGTTATACCTGGAGGTTATCTAAATGCCACTGCATGCAAGTAGCACTTCTGTAGGACAACCTTCCCTTCTCCTCTACTACTTAAGGAAGACTTATTGCATGGTTGCTTTGACCTTTTCTTGTCTGTGGGAATGCACATAAAACAATGCTAATATGCCTGGAAATGATTCACATCAATACAAAAATATCCTTCAATATGGGTATTTCCCTCTTTAGATTTATCTTTCTGCTTAGGAAGTAAATTGAAATAGCTTTATGACTCCATCCTATAACATGAAAAATTTTATTGGCTTTATAAGACCTTGCAAATCACAAACTGAATACATTTTATGGCACAACAAGCTGTGTCCCAGTGTTTTTCAGAGCCTGGAAATATAGATATGACTGACTTGGCATGTTTTGATCATAAGTTTTCAGTCTGGGGGACTCAAGCTATCAGTTTTAGTAATATGTTCTTTCACTAAAATGAAAACACTTCAGTTTATCACAGAATATGTACTGATATTTGCCTGTTTGGGGAAGTTCATTCTGTGAAACTTCTAAATCTGGATTGCTGTTTTTTTACGTGAAATTAAATTATTCTAAAGGTCAGAATTTCCCAAGGAATGTAAATGAAATACTCCACTGGACTCAAGCCTGTATGCTTCTTCTGAAAAGAAGAGAAATCTGATAAGAAATATTTGACCCGAAGTATTGAAAAGGCTGTCTTGATAACCTGAAAAAAGTTCAACTTCCAATGAAAAAGTTGACATAAATCATGCTTTTCACCAACAGCTCGGTGCTGATAAATGTTATTTTCTTACATGTAAGCATTTCAATGTCTTCCTTATCCATGCCAAAGAAATCTTAATTTTCCTTCAGATAAGAGAACAAGCAGCATGTATTTCAGTTCTGACTTTGAGCTTGTTTTAAGCTCCAAAATAGAGCTGGGACTGGATAAGTTTTTAACTAATCCTGATGCGAGAGTTGAAAATGGGAATAAATCTGCTGCCTGGATGAAACAACCCTATTGAGAGCTTCTTCCTAGGTAGTTTAATTAAAAGATTAGATTGTAGATTGCATTGATATATTGGAGAGCAGTTTGCTGTAGCATATTTAAACTCATGGCTGGAAGATAACAGGCATGCACATAAAAAAATCTAAGACAATTTGTGAACAGAAATGTTGCTGTGTGACATACAAATGCATGCTTCCCAAGACTATCCTCATTGTTACCTGTCAGTCCCTTAAGAGATGTTCAGGAAGGAAAAGGTAAAGGCTGTGCAAGGGAGGGATTGAGTTTGCAGATTGAGACACCTGAGCATGGCTGCTTACATGGAAAACAAGCCTCCAGGACCGCTCTGGCAGCTTGCCCAGCTTGGTCCAGTTCGCTACAGTTTGTAGGCTGCACAAGAGCCTTCTGGGCAGCATGCACAGAGCCTGTGTGCCCTTGGGAAGGAGCAATGCTGTTCAGTGTTCCCTTCACTACCCTTAATTTCAGACCCTTATGTCTGATTGTTGTATTTGACTCATCTGATCAGCTGTTTTCTCGTTTTCTTGTTGCTAGTGATACTTTTCTTCTTTGGAAGTATTTACTTAAACTGAAGAAGGAAAGTACTGAATGGAAAATGGAAGCGGCATTTATGTGAAATATTTGGGTTAGCTTGAAAAATGAATGTGCACTCACCTTTCTATGAACCATAACAATAAAGTGTGGCACTGCAGCAGGCTGGATTGTACATTGCTTACGTAGAGTGGCAGCGACCTTCACTCCTCAATCTGGTGTGCAGAAATGTTCAATTAATGTCACTACCTTAAGGGCTACAGAGGCCATTCTTGCCCTCATTCCTTCTGATTTCCCTTCCTGCTCTCCTTTACCCCTAATGGAAAGGAGAGGATGGGTAAGGAGGATAGAAATGAGATTTTTATCTATACAAACTTCTAGGAAAGGAAAGGAGCAGAGAACTGATGCAGGAACAAGTTCCTGGAACACACGAGCAGAGATGCTTTGGGACACAGAGAGGCAGAAGCAACCCAAGAGAAAGCTGGATTCTCACCCATAGAAGAAGGAACTGATGAAGATGGAAGACAGATGGGGTGAGAGTGAGCGTGATTCTTATAAGGGGGAGAAGGAAGAACAATGGAATAATGATAACTTTCAATGAACTCAGAAACAGGAGATGAGATCTCATGGGAAGCAGATCTAGGGGGAAGGAAACTAAGGAGAAGGCTAGGCATTTTTCATTTGATAGCAGGACTATGAGCACAAATCATCTCAATTTAGAGGAAGAACAGAAGGTTCAATAAAAGGCAGCTCGACAAAATATAAACTTTCCATAGATTTCTTGTTTCCTTACTGTGTTTGCAGAAGATGGAAAGTACGTTAGATGAGAAAAGCTGGACTTTAAGAATAGTCAATGTGTGGAGGGACACAATCAGAACAGGCAGCACTAAATAAGACACAGGAGGTGAGAGAAATACCAGGTTAAATGAAATCATACAGTGAATACTATGAGAGGCCATGGAAAAACCTTTCACAGATGAGCCCCACAATGCTAAATAGGTGCTCACTAAAATGCTGTCTGTGAGGAAGTGGTTGGTGTAACTCTGTGGCAACAAAGCCCAGGCCAAGGAGAGATCAGAGAAGCGATTTAGGTCAAACCAGCTGCTCCTAAGGAAATTCATCAAGGGATGAGGAGGAGAGAGTTAATTTCTGCAGGATGAAAACATGCTGTAGAACTCGAGGGGACCCATACAGCCTGACACGTTTTCCTGCATGGGCACAGCCAGCTTAAGAGCCCCTCAACCCAGCCTTGCCTTTGTGCTTCCACCCTGAGATTCTTCCTTTGTTCCACTGTCCTTATAACACTGGTCAGCACTGAAATTCTGCCAGTTTTTTTAGTAAAACCAAACCCTTTTCATTTACCCAGTTTACAGGGGCAAGCTGTATGGTGCAAAGGGCTGGAGAAAAACATTCAATGGAGAAAGAGGGGCGGAACTGAGCAGTTAATAGAAGGAGAAGTTAGCTGAACCTGGGGTGTTTTTTAAAAGGCTTTCTTTTTGAAAGAGGAGACGGGTTTCAGCTTGACCTCAATATCTGGAAAATACTGAATAAATAACCTTAACTGTTTGTTGAGCATATAAAGATAGCAAGAAGATGAGTTTCAGCCAACCTGGATTAGAAAAGCATAGATCATGTCAAATAAATTGAATTTACTCCTAAAACAGATAAAAGCCTTTTGGATAGTATAAAAGCCGATGTCATGGGAGACAATGTACTTAAGTACAAGAAATATGACATTTTCATAAGCATGTTAGAGAAATCTAGTCTAGATAAAACTACAGTAGGGTTGGCCAGAGGAGGCTGGAAGAATTAATTGAGTCAGGTTTCATTAGGAATTGTCCTTTGTCCAGTTCTGCACGGTACTTCCATTAACTATCTGAACCATGTGATAGTGGATGCATTTATTACATTTTCAGAAGGCTGGGAGGAACACTGTGTGTATGATCTTGACAAATAGCGTGCTGGGGAATGGTTTCATTAGAATACAAATATACAGCAACTGCTGCTAAGCAAAATAGCCAGCACCCATCAGGTGCACAAATGTGTATTTAGGAATACAGAATTGGGATAGGAGGGGGGAGCAGCTGAGTTTACAACAGATATTAGTGTAAAGAAAAGCTCAGGAGGGATGTATGACAGTCCTTCAGGCATATGAGAAACTGGTTCAAAGGGGTTCTCCACACCACCAAAGGCTCTTCTCAAAATTGAGAGGACTTCAAGGAACCACAGCAGAAGTGACCATTTCAGAGGTGCAAGCTGAAAAGACCTTGCAAAAAATTTTAAACAAGACTACAACAAATGATGAATACTGCAGTGGGAATACTGTGCATACACATGGTCCAAGAGCTGTAAGCCTAATGGGAAGAGAGGAGTGTTAACACCTAGCATTTCTAGGCAATGACAACAATTAAGGCAACTGCTGGGGTTATATCTTAACCACGGACTATGGCTTAAGTTACAACGGTGCAAGAGTTTTTCTACACCTCTGGGTAGAGACCCTCGTATCAAGAGAAACTGTGTGTCAGAGGAACAGCATCTGGGCAGAGACTAATGTAATTTGACTGCTGATTACAACTACAGAAATGCCAGTTTAGCAAGCAATGTATCAACTTCACTACCATACCATGCACCAGTTTCACTGCCTTCTAGCCACCTAATTGTGTATCCTGTGGTTAATGGAGACCAAACTGTTCTGTGTCAAAAGTTCAGTTTCTAACACTTTCTTGCATAAATCACCTTCCTTATTCTACATTCCTTACATGTAATTCTTGGTGTATATCGTGGCCTAACTAATCTAAAAAGATTTTTATAGTCTTCTTGTGGTCTTCAATGGAAAAAATCTCTTCTCCATACCCCTGCTACATAGGATAACCTGTAGCGAAACAAAATTGCAGCAAGATTCAGCTTAGACTCTAGTGAAATCTTTCTAATGCTATGAGTAGTGGTGCACTGAAATGGATTACTTGACAAATTTTCTCATCATTAAAATGGCAAACTGGTTTTGCCCTTAATGCCTTTCTGCAGAGACAGGCAGCTGGCTTCCAGTTCAGTTTAGTGCAGGCTGTCAGAAGTTGTAAACACACATTGCTCTCTCTACTGGAGACTACTTCTGGTACTTGTTTCTATCTATTTTTGAAAAAGCCATTCGGGCTAAGAGGGTCTATTGTTTGTATAGTGGAGCAATTATGATAATAATAATGTAGAGTTGTGCTTTATTTTAATATTAATTTTAGTGACTTGGATACGACAGCAGTTTGAATGTATGAATGACTAAAAAAGGCAAAATGTTTATAGAAGTACATAAAACTAATGTTATGCACTGCATTTTACAAGTAGCTTGAAATGGGTTTTTAATAAGCATTTAAAATGATGTATTCATGTCTGTATAAAATGTCATATCTCATCTTAGGAAAAGTGATTTTAAATAGCTCTTGTAATTAACTATTTATTTATTATTATTAAATTATTTACAATGGTATATTATTGGAAGCATTAAATGCTTTTGTATTGGAGAGCTTGCCCACTATTCTTATGGTTGGTTATTCTTTATTGTATGCTGTGGCTGTGCTAAGACAGAATCTGTTGGAGAAGAAGGACTGTGCATTCTCTGTGCTGGCAGTTCATAGTCTTCCTTTGCTTCTTGTTAGCATCTGTTGCCTTTGTTTAGGATGAAATCTGTTGATTGTGGTTACAGATCCTTGCCTAGCCATGCTGTTGTCTGTCATGAAACCCTGAGGTGATGGGATGTTCTTATTTTACTAAGACCTAAAAATGATGACATTTTCCAAACCTTCCATTAGATTTTTTTCTCTGGTAGGTCCAAAGCAGGTTTAGACCTATGGATTAAATTCAGGTAGTAAGGTGGTTGTTGCCATTCATTTAAAACTTGAAAGAAGATAGGCCTGGAAGAGGTCTCTAGAGGTCATTTAATCTAATCTGTTTTGCTCTGAATTCACATTATCTCTACCCAAAGCATGTCTATATTGTTAAACTTCAGTGGTAGTGATTCCACAGCCTCCCCAAGCAATGTATGCTGGTGCTGTCCTATCCTTAGCATTGGATTGAAAGTTTGATTCAGGGTTGAAGCTAAACCTCCTTATGCCAAAGCTTGGTCAGCCTTTGCAGACTCTTGGGAAGGGAGCACCAGAGATGCTGCAAAACCTTTTCAAAGCTGTGCTCTTGTCACTTTGAGGAATTCAAGTCCTATTAGTAGCTGGCACAAGTGTAGAGGTTGGTGCTTGCTAGGAGGGTCTGAGCAGCAATCAGAGCCACAACCCTTCAGCGCCTGTTCTCTTGCTGTGGGTTTTTTTGGGGGGTGGATAAAGGTGAAAGATAAGCATGCACATCTCCCATGAAAGGATTTATAGCAGCAGCAAAGGATATTAATTGATATTTAGTCATTTAAAAGGTCTTAAAATCAAGACTCAATGGTTGTCTGCATTATCAGGCTGGTGATGGCATTAGCACCAGTTCCCTGATGACATGCTACGAACTTATCCCCCAGGGAGTTCAAACAAGATGAGCTAGAGTAGGGGTTTGACTTTCCATCTCTGTTTCCGCTGGGAGGGGGAAGGAATTTGTTTTGTTTTCATCTCTTGGTCTTTTGTAGTCACAAAATAAGCACAATAAACATAAGAGAGATCCCAGAGCTAAGGCTTTAGAGACACACTGAGGAGGATGAAAAGCTTCTTGGACAGGTAATTTTGGCTTCTTATAATGCTCACGTTCTTATGTCTCTTTGTTATGCTTAGGCTGTGCGTTTACTCTGGTGGGTTTTATTTTATTTATTTATTTAAGAATTCCTACTGGCGCAACATAAACTCCTAATGAGCAATATCTTTTGGAGCTTGGAGGTACAGTCAGTCCTTAAGTTTAGACCTTGGCTAGGGTGGGGATTTCCATCCCATAGCAAGTCAGAGGGAAAGAGCTGAGCTGTACAGATTATTCCCTAGCATCGAGGGTCAGATCCTCAGCTGCTATACCAACAACAGTATAGCAACAACAGTTGCTACCAACTCTGCAAATGGAGCTGTACTTCCACATCCTACGCTGACACAGGAGGGACAGCAGGCATGGTATACGTAAGGCAGTCAAGCAATGGACATACTGGCCCATCTGCTAGCTATACCATGACTTCTTGCACCTGGTGCAGGTTGTCCAATGTGTTCTTGCGATCACCTCTTCACATATCCTACCTGACTTGCAAAGAAACCTTTCTAATTCTAATAAGCAGTGTTTCTTCTCTTGAGGCTTTTTAACTAAATTGCACCATCTAGGGTTAGAAAGAGAACTGCAGAACCTGTATTCCTCCACAACTGATGTTGGAGGAGACAAAAGGAAAGCAGATGCAAGAAACCTGCCTGGGAAAAAAAAAATGCTGGAAACTAAAGGATTGGAGTTTAAGGTAGTCATTTGCATCTGGAGATTCAAGGCCAAGTAGCTATGAAAGCTGCGGCAAGCTGGGAACCAGTGTCAGGTTTAGCTGATCACAGGGCTATGCCTGATCTCTGCAATAACTAAACCAATTAGGTATACATGTGCAGCATTCCCTTACTTGCCTCTGCAGTTTCTCCTTGCCCTTTAGGCTTTTTAATCCACAGCACTCCTTTTGAGGCACCCACATCAGCAAAGCCCTCTACTTGCACGTGCACTGCCAGGCATGTGATGCAAAACTCAGCATCTAACAGAAGGGATAGTCAGTTTTGGCCCTCATCCCCTGTGTGTGCGCGTTATTCCTCTTTGCCTTATACACTGCAGCAAGAGTCAGGGAATGAATCTGCAGGTGCTTGGTGAGAACGCTTGTCCTTCCTGGTGTTTGTGTTTGAATGAGATTTTTTTGTTTAATCAGCAGAGTCTCCAGTTGGAGCATCTCCTGTCATGCTGGCAGGCTGCTTTGATCTGCAGGCAAGGCTGATGGGAACTGATCGAAGCTGAGCTGGCAGACACCAACTCTCGCCGAGATACATCCCGTCCTTCCCCAGTTTGAGCCAGAGGGAAATGGGAGCCAAAGGCACCACGTGTGCTGAGGTCACAGGGTTGCACTCTGTAGGAGAGGGTTCAGACACAAACTGAGACATATCACTTCAGCCTGTATGCTTCTTTTTCTTTCTTTTTTTTTTCCCAAGACCTTTGTGTCACTCTGTTAGTAGGAACTAAGAAGCTGCATCTCCTAGATCCCTGTTGCTGTCTCAGTCAGGGCTGCACCATGTCCCTGGAGAAGGGGTCCAGTCATTGTCTCCTGCAGGTTTCTGGGTACTGTGCTCTGCTCTGGGATTGATACCTGCTTTCCCACTTGCACACGTAGCTGATTAAACATCTTTTAAAGCAAGGATTTAAATCTGCATCTCCTTGTAGTGCATGCATTTTAGCATCCCTGAAGTGATGGAGATCTTTGGGGTGAGAGGATGTTCTCCTGTGTTTGCCGTCTTCGCTGATTTCAGCTCTTCCCGCCTCAGTGTTTGAACTACAAAAAAGGAAGTTTCTTCTGTGGGAGGGGAAAGGGAGTGATGAAACCTTTCAGCCTTTTCGTGGGCAGCAGAGAGAAATAGGCATTTTTATGGCAAGATTTGCTTCATACCAAAATGTCTGAATTAAGCAAGTTTTCTGTCTGTCTCCCTCCATTGACTCTGAGACTAGACTTTGGCTGACTCTAAATGCCTGCACTGCTTGTGTCTCTCTCGGATCAAGTCAGGTGAGATGAATCCAGTCCGCTATCTTCTCACTTTCCTAATGGTTTGTAACACATAAACATAGTACTGGAGTTGGTAGAAAACCAGTATAATCAAGAAGGGAGCTGCATCTAGTGGAGCCAAATTCCTGCAACATCTGCCATGTGAATTTCCAGATAAATCTATGCCGAGGGGCAATGGACCAGGAGGCCAGTAAAATAAACCCAAAACCTGTGAAACAGCTGGGAAAAGGGAATAGAGCCAGCTAACTAAGATATGTTTGTCCTTGGCTGCGCTAGGAAGATCATTACTTTGAATCCATGTGATCTCACATATGCAGTTCCCTTTCAAAATGCCACAGAAGAGCAAGGCAGTGGCCTGTTTCTTGCAGAGCTCTCGAAGTAATTTTTAAAGCATCCTCTGCGATGTGCTCAGCTTGGAGATGTCCCCAGCTTGGAGATGTCCCTTCAGCTGCCTCTCCATTACAAGAACAGGGCTGCCAGCCTCCTTGGGAAGACTAAGGTGGATGGATGGATGGATGGATGGAGAAAGGGAGAGGAATGGAAAACACTCAAGTATCTTCGTTCTGGTCAGCTGCTGAACATGCAGGAGCAGTAATGAATTAAAGAACCCCACAGTTAGTTCTTTGAAAAAATTATGAGCATTCCAGGTCTTGATTCTTTCCTTTCAATCTTCTGTAAATTATTCACTGTATTGGAAAGAAGACCCCCACACCCATGTTAATCAGCTGTGATCTAAGAGTTTAATAAGCTCAACAGCACAAACCTATCTTTCTCTCCTGCTGTGCATAACTGCTGATGACTGATTAGCATCTGACATGCAGGCACTAAGCACAAGAGGGCTGCAGTAATTGACCAAACTGGGAGCTGGACTGTCAGCGCTTTGGAGACCCCGGAGCGCAGGCACAACCATCTCTGGGCTGTTCAGCAGCAGGAAGGAGGCGGGGCTGCATTCTAAGGATATTTGTCTTTCTTTTTTCCATTTTTACTTGTGCTGTCTCCTCTCTGCCACCTTTGCAGCAAATTGGCCAATTCCAGGTGAATATGACTGCAGATTAGAGGCGTAAAGATGATTATGTGTCTGCAACTGTAGAAATAAGTGGTTGAGCAGGAGGCGGAGACCTTGTACACGCTGCAGTTGTGGGAAGAACTGCTCTGTGCTTGTTTCCTGTAAGAGAACGTAGTGTCTAACCCTTATCCGGTACAGCGAACAGGGGAGAGAAAGCATCAATCATAACTCACTCCTGTTTGATACCAAACTCAAAGGACCATACCGCAGTGGAAACCAGGCTGCACTGCATGACATTTTTCCAACAAAATGTGTTGCACTGAAAAGGTGATTTTTTCACACACAGAGGAAATGCCGTTCTGCTTGTAACTTGGTATTTTGTGATGAAAAATGGAAAATACCAGTTCTGTGGGTTTGGAGTTCAGAGTCAGCATCTTCCATAGGAAACATGGAGAAGGAAATGAAGCGTATCTGACCATCTGTAGTTGTCGCCTGGAGATAGCAGAGTCCTTTGGTCAAAGACTGTTCCAGTATCTTTTGTGTTGTGTGGTGAAAACTGTTCTCTCAGTTTTGGTAATGAGGAGCCAGGAAAGGCCACAGTCTCTGACCTCAAAGTAAACCCAGAGGCCCCCGAGTCCAAGACTTCTCCCACTGGAGTTGTAGAGCCCAACAATCTGTTTTGCACAAAATGACCTATCAATCCTGACAAGCAGCATTGCACAGCACCTGCACAGCGTGACGCTTTCTGAACAGTGTTTACTCTTCTAGCAGCCCTTGGGGGTTCCAGTAATTTATCTATTTCTGTGCAGCGGGTACATGACCTTTAATACAGAGCAGAAGCAGAAAAGAGCTTTGTGGTTCTGCTAATAGAAATCACCCTGTGTTGCACATCTCTCTTTGCCAAGCTACCGATGAAGAACATTGTTTCTGGCTGTGCATCCTGTGTGGGGCTAAAATGCTGGCTTTTTGGCCCAAGAAACCTACATCTCATGTAAGCCTAATCAGCTTCCCAGGTTACTGTGTCCACTGTGCATGCCCTATAACAGGACTCTCCCCAGGAGACATCACCCTCAAAGGAGTCTAGGCAAAGACTTTCAGAGAAGCCTTGTGTTGCAGCCGCTCTGCTGTTCTGTAATGTGAGGCATGAAACTGGGGTGGCATCTGGAGGTGCTCCAGACTGGACAATAAAACCTGCCCATTCATTAGCTAGCAAAATGTGAGCTGGACAGCCTATAATGGATATGCTGAATCTTTTCCATGAAATGCATTTAGCTTGTCTCTATTTCCTGTTTCATGATTTTCCATGAGCTTTGCAAGAGTGATTAAACTTAGGAGAAAGGTGAAGGGGCACTTTGGTCAGGGAGACAGCCTGACTCAGCTCTGGGCAGAGACCTGCCGTCAGAGCAGCCAGCGGCAGTGCAGGATGCAGGGCAGAGAGCAATCTCCCCTTCTGTCTGCTTCTCTGTGCATACAGCAGATACCTTTCATCAGCAGAAGTCTTTTATCCATAACCTGTTTCTTCCCTCTTTGTAAAGACAGGTTTGAATGCAGGTTATTTGCAGCAAGGAAAATTGCCTTATTACATAATTTGCATGAAAACATCCATCCCACAAGGCGCTACAAACCTTTAGCCAGGTAGAATTGACAGATATTAGCCAAGCGATGGGATGGGTTTGCAATGATCTTTCTCATCTCTCCCTTTCCCTTTCCTTTTGGGGTGAAGAATGGTGAACAGAATTTCTTTTGAAGACTGTTTCCAAGCAGCTGCCTTAGCTGAATTTCAAAGATGTTGCAGACTTGGAGGCTGCTGTAGCCAGCCTTTGTGCCAGGGTTCTCTCCCCACAGCCTCCTGCCCATGGGATACACAGCCAAAGAAGGAATTCAGGGTCCAGATGAGGCTTTGTAAAGGAGAATGAAATGTGCCAAGTGCACAATTTGCTCTATTGCAAAGAGATCGGGCACATGGTGGTTACCTGACTTTCTACTAGTGAAACAATTGCTTTACTCCATCATGGATTTAAATTTTATATATATATATAAAAATAAAAATTACATATAAAATTTATAAATATATATGATTATAAAAACTATATATAAAGCATGCTTCCAGTGCCCATCCCAGTGCCCTGATCACTGATCCAATAACCTTGTCTTCCTCTGACTTGATGGTGCCTACGAAGCACAACAGCTTCAAAGGGAAGCCTGAAAATGGCTTATCCAGGGTAGCTGTTAGGCAATAACTGAATTTGACTGTGGACGAGTTTATGGTGTATAAGCTTAATTTCCTATTTTCCTGAATTAGGCCATATTTGAAGCAAGGCGGTCACCTCTCAGGGAAGTGGTCTGACTACTCATGTTGGCGAAACTCCTGTTTTCTGTTGTTTGCTGGGTTTTGTTTTCTTTTGCGTGGAAATGTCTCCAAGTCTCTGTTTTGCTCTGATGTGTGATTGAGTTTTCTGGGAGGATTTTGTTTTGATCTTTAACATTTTTTTACTGGAGTGAGAACTCCAGTTCCTGCCCAGTTCCACTTACCGCTTCTTCCTTGCTTATACAAGGGAGAACAGACCTTCTTGCAGTCCCCCAAAGCCTCTGGTTTGAATAACTGCTTTTTGACAGGCAAGGGTGGCAGTCCCAACAATATGGCACTTGAAGTCTTCGCCTTTCAGCAGTTAGCTCATCCTACCTAGTGACCCAACAATTCCTATTTCTAGCAGTATGAAATCCCCAAGGTGAGAAATCACACATTTCAGGTGCTGAGCTGCCTGATCCATAAATCTCAGCACCAAGACAGATTGTTCCCTTGCTATCTTACAGCCTCGCCTCCTCTGATGCTTTTCTGGCTCTTTCATTTTTTCACGACAAAACTCTGAGAGTGCAAATGCTGAACTGCTCTCCCGGCAGCAAACCCAGCTGTGAAACAATAGCACCATCCAGGGGCCATTGGGGCTCATTTCCATCCGCGCCTGCAGATCTTCCCGGAGGGAGCTGGTCCTCTGTACCTGAGCAGGGCCCGGCCAGTTCCCACTCTGCATTTTATTTTGCTTGCAGCAGAGAACTGCAAACAGGGAATTCAGCTTCTCTGCAGTCCCGTGTTTGCCTTGTTTGTGCCTTAGAAAAACAATCTCTGTATAACGCCTTCCTAGGTGTTTGCCATGATGCAGATGTCTTAAGTAGTTATATGCATTTGATTGGAGAAATGGCTAACGGTATGCCCAGAGGCTCATTTACCCAAACCGTTAGGCAGCTATAAGTAGTGCCTATGCCAAGAGCCATTCCTGACTCTATGTCACCTATTTTATACTAAAGCTGGGTAAATATTCTCCCTCCTCAACTGCTTTTTGACATAAAATGGAGGTTTTGGTTAAATTTGTGAGTGTCTGTGTGCCACAGAATTTTAAAAATACATATTTTTCATTTGAACACTGCACACCTTAAAGTTGATACCCGTATCACTTACTGAGTTTATGCTGACCTGTAGTCTGTACAATAATCCCACACTTGTGTGCTGCTGACTCCTTAACTGGACAGGTTTCTCATCACATTCTGTGGCCAGTGGCAATACCAGGAACTGAGAAATTTCAAGAGGCAAATGGTCTGACCAGAAATGCAGCCTGTAACTGCTGATTCATTCTCTCTGTTTCCTACTGTTGATGAGAAATTCCCTTTGAATCCAAGGAACCTCACTGAAGAAGAGCTTTGGTTTCAATAAATGGAATTTTTCTGGTGAAGAAATATAACAAAACAAAACCAGAAAAACCTCCTGTGCAACCTGTGGTGAAGGGCACTAGTAAAAGTGCAGGTACTGGGGCAGATGTAGGTAGTCAACGCTGGCTCACCCACTGCTGTACTCATATCAAAGCTCAGTGGTATTTTTAGAGATATGGAGAGAAATAGAGATGCTAACTAGACCTTTGAATATGTCACTAAGTCTCCAGTGGAAACACTGGAGATTAACTCTGTCAGATACTGGATCAGTGAACAACAGTAGTGATGGATCTTAAGATTCAAGTGCCTGAGCTGCTACCCAAATAAGCAATTATTCAATAAATTAAGATTAAATTCAGGAAATTAAAAACAAAACATAGAGGTGTGTATGTGAGTGTTGGAAATTCTACCTAAAACTAACTTTTGAATCACATAAAGGAAACAGGATATAATAGGAGTGAAATTGCAAAGGAAAACCTGTTCTTCTGATCAGATAGGAGTCTTTAAACACATAAGTGAAATAGCACATAAAACAATTACAGTTGGGTATGATGTGTTTTGATTTTTTTTTAAAGTGAAGGTTCTCTCAGAAGAATTTCCTTGCATTTTGTTGAAGTGTCTGGTCCTGACCATGGCTACATTATGGCATTTTAGGCTAGGTAATACAGAGGTCTAATCCAGTCTGACTATGAACAGGTCAGGCAGGAATTGAAGTTAAAATGGAAATAGGGAGTAATTTGGTTGGCTTGTGCTCCATCTTTGATATGCATCTGGGCTACATCTAACCACTCACCAGCATTTCACTGAGGAATGCTGTGCATTGTGGCTATTTATTTGTGCTAGGACTATGAAGAAGAAATGGGGAAGCGATGGAGACAGCTGTAATTCCTGTGAGGGAACCTGGCTGTATCTTAAAATCACAGTATTTAAGCTAGTAACGAAAATTCTTTCTGCTTTCTGACATCTGGGGAGTTGTTTTGTTTCCAAAGGACAAATTTCCAAAGGATCTTTGAAACTTTTGGCCAAAAGATTTCTTCAGTTAAAAACTCTGGTTCCTAATGAAAACAGTTTGCATGGTAATTTTCTGACTGGCTTTGTTCTGTGGCATTGCCTGAACAAAAAAAATCCTGATAGCTAATGAAGTTGTGCATGGTGTTACCAAGCTGTCATTTTGCAGCAAGCTTGTCTGTGTCTACATGATCTGCTGCTATAGAAATGCTTATTCTCGTATCCTGTAGATACAAGGTAAGAATATCTGTTCATGCAGCAAATCGTGCCCTTCCCCATGACACCAAGTGCCCCAATGCCCTGTATTTTCCTGCTATGAGCCAGAACAGTCCCCTGCATTTATAAGTTGAAAACCACACTTTTCTCCTAGCCTGGAAATGCATGAGAGCTGATTCAGGAGCTGTGTGCTTGTCATATAGAAAGCCATATTAGAATGCAGCCCCAATGTTACACTTCTTAAGACAGTGAATAAAACCCATTCGTTTCCAGGACACCATACATAAGTGTCAGGATGCATTTCAGAAACCATTATGTAGAACTGATTTCACATATCAAAGCCCAAAGATGCTTCCAGAAACCTTAAGATGCCACATATTCATGTCTGGTTTTGATCAGCTCACCTGAACGTTGCTTTTAACTACCACGGTGTTACAGAAATCCTTTGGGACAGCACATGCACAGATGAGATGGAAGTACCACTTGGCTGTTCTTCTGAAGAGACATGTCTGTCCCACAGTTTACATGTCTGCCTGTACATGTCTCCAGCCTTCCCTCTACACTCTCTAGCCATCTGCCTTACCTATTCCCATCTTTCCTTGTTATTTCTCCTTGCCTGTGCCCTAACATTTCAGCAAGGAAGTGCCTTTAAAAAGGTTTACGCGCTGAACTCCTTAAAGGGTGTTGAGGGCTGCTGGGGACTGATTTTCTCTTTGGCTGGGGGCTTTGTGCAGAAGTTGCTGTCTCTATAGAGGAACAAGGCAGCCTGTTCACATCTAGATCCCATGTGAACTCCCTTGTGTCTAGAAAGGGTTGCAGGAATGTAGGTGGATTGGCCTCTTCCCTTGCATCTGAAATCACAGCTTCAGCGGTGACTTCTCCCATACAGTTTTATTCTTGGAAAGGATAACATTTCTTAACATGAAACCAGGTTGTGCAAAGGGTGGCTGAGGGATGACCAAGTTAATTGTCTGTGAGGTACTGGGTAAACTGGTATTCAGACACCCAAAATAAAGTATTTTCATCTGGGTTGATCTGAACTAAATGGATGGCTGTGAGTTTCTGAGGGGGCAATTTGGCATAAAGAGCAAAATCATCTTTGATTCTGCTGAAATTACCCTGTCGTGGCAACTTATAGTAAGATTTTGTCTGGAAAATTTCTGGTCCTGTATCTGATCTGAAGAAGGGTCCCTGAGAACATTTTAGTGTCAGACTTTGGAAGAAAGATTTTTTTCCTCTAAAGAGAATTTCTGCTATTTCCAGCATAGCAAGGCCTCCAGCACGCCCATGTGGGCTAGGTGAGTTAAGATTTGAAAAGAACTGTTCAGAGACATCGCTAAAAGCTGTTTTATAAAACTGTGATTGCGCTTGATTTTTGGTTTGTCTTAGAAAGGGGTCAACAATATCCAATCATTTACCCATTGGTTACAGTTTATCTTCAGTTAACTTTCTCGGTCACCAAAGAAGTGCGTCAGCATATGGCTTCACCACTCTGGACCCCAAACCACCCAACAAAATGCTCAGTGGCTCTGGTTCGTCCCTATTTCCATATTTATTGATGCTTGCCACTATGGTGGATTATTCTTATAGTATCTGATGGGAAAATGGCCACAGGACATCATGCTCCGGTGATGTGGCTAGAGTACATTCATGAATAAATTGTGTCAGTTTGGAACATGCTGGAAGGTTTGAGATGTGGAGTAAAATCCCCAACAGTGACTTAGGAGTCTAAGATGCATTTTCAGGGTGACTTGGACTCTTGAGAATCTCATTTAATAGCTTCAGGTTTTGCGTCTCTGATTCACATGCCCTGAGGTGTTTTTAAGATTTTCCTTTCCTCCCACTGTCTGTGCCAGCTCTGAGTCAGAAATTATTGCTCTCTCCTTACCTTCGTCACAGCACTGGCAGAAATGACATTGCTTTAGCTCGGTCTGAATATTTGCGTAAACTCACTTTCTTCAGCCATGTAAGCTAACACATTGGCTTGAGAACAGCAAGGCCTGTAGTGCACATACGTATTCCCTGCTGTCACCTCTGTTGTGGGACGGGAGAGAAGAGACTTAAACGACTGTAGCTAGAGCTGCCAGAGCTTATCAGCGAGAGCACAGTCACCTGAGAGTCAGACTCTGACCATCTTTTCTAGGAATGAAACCCTGCTGGCATGACTACTCATGACACCTGAGTCATGAGATCAATAAAGGATTCATGGGGCTTCTTTGCCCAGGCTGCCAGCTGTGGTCTTTTTGTACAGAGGATGGAGAGTGGTTGCGATGACAAGTTGGGCAGCTCGCTTTGTGTGGTCTGAACATGGCTCCTGGTGTGCAAGTGAGAAATGGGACTAATGGTTGCTTTTATAAAGTTCTTAGGGACCTAAAAGAAGTAATGGGGTTTCAGAAATTAAGAATGCGACAGATGATCTGCTCTGCACATGTTTCTCTGTGGAGGTCTCTGGCTTCAACTCATGTGTTTACCAATACAGTGGCTATGCTGTAAGCTCCCAGCCTCTTCGGTGGGTCCCCAAACACAGAGAAAGGAACTGTTGAGTTATCTTCTCAGACTAGTGGGTGGACAATATGTAATGAAGGATCTGAGTGCCCATTTGCTTCTGTTTATAGCCTTTGACATTTCTGGAACATGAAGTCTTGGTAGAGGTTAGCATCTGTACTGGTTTTGGCTGGGATAGAGTTAATTTTCTTCATAGTAGCTTGTATGGTGCTATGTTTTGGATTTGTGATGAAAACAGCACTTCTCACAGCATGAGGTACAACTATGGGAGGTACATTCCCCCCAACACACCAGCTTCTCCCTTGCCTTTTTGTTTGAATTCCTTTAATCTAAAGTAAAACTGTCATTAGCCAGGGACTGAATTGTTCCTCTAAAGGCAGAAAACTACCTTTTCTCCACCACTTTCAGACAACATGATTTCCAGGATCATTTTCTTTAATGCAGTGTTTCATTTTGTTTGAGTTCTCCAGCCCAGCAGCTGGTAAGGCCTGCCCTGCTTAGAGCTCTGACCACCCAAGGGAAAGTCTGTCCTCAGACCAGCAGCTCCTTCACTCTCTAGAACAAAAAAAAGAAATTTTCTCTGACTAGGAGTTCCATTATTTTGCCATTCATTTTTGTCTGCTAACTGGATCAAAAGCCAAAACATAACATTTTAGTGGCATTAAACTTATTCAGGAAAATGTTGGTTTGGAAATAGCAACCTAACAATCGTCCTCTGTTTTGAGCAAACTAAATACCTAGTTTGAGAGAAATGGCATTTTTGACAGATTGAAATTTCACAATGTTGATTCAGAAGCTTTAGTTTGGAGTCTTCTTATAGGTAATAGCCGTTTTGACAATATTCTGTGTTTTGTCATGTAAACTTGTCAAAAGATTTCCATCAGATCTACTGTTTTCCCTGTGTTGTTCATAGCTGTGTAGCCCTCCATGGAAAGCATCATTCAAACAACCAAAGCACAAGCTCACAAAAACCTTCAGAAAGGGTCTGGCTCCTCTGGCAGTCCTGGATAGAGCCATGGTTTTTGGATTTAACCATGCAAATTCCAGATTTGATTGCTTTGCTAGCCATTCAAAGGGCAGAAAATAAAAGGAAAATGGAATTTGATGGTGAAAGTAGCAGCTGGAAGTTCCATGTTCTGGCCTTGGATTGATTTCTGCACGAGTTGAAGCTTACTAGTTATTTTGTTTGTGCCTCAACTTCCATCTCTGCCTTTAAGTCAGGACCATTTTGTTCTCCTCCATCTATGGTGAAGATTCTGAGGATATGGATCATCTCTCATAGTGCCTTTATACAGTTTAAGCAACAATATTCCAGACTGCACAGGGAGTAAAAATGAAACTCAGTCTTAGGACTAAAAACCCCTTTGGGACTGTGTTTTTTCCCATGATTTCTAGATCCAATACATCCACTCACTTCCAAAAATCTCTTTTCACCCTCATGTTTTGTTTCCAATCTTTATTTCATTTTACATTTCACATGTTTCTGCTTTTCCTCCTGCAAATCAAGAATAAACCCCAGACATTTTGTGTTTCTCCTCAGTTTCCATCTCCAGACCAAAGTGATTATCGGTTTGTATGACCTTAGGGCTTTTTACTTATCACCTTCATCACCATTGCATTTAACTAGAGGTGCAGAAATGTTAATATCAGGTGGTCTAGCACCACCTGGTATTTTCTAAGCATTCATCTTTTCTGATGTGTTTTACCCAAATCCCCCACTAGATGGTATGAAGGGACCAGAAAGAAAATTCTCTCCAAAAATGGAAAGAAAATTCACTCTAAAAAACCCCACCAACCCCAAAACCCTGAAATACCTGAATAATAGCTAAGGAGCTAAATAATATTATGTGGTGGCCCAATGGAAGTCAAGACACTTATTGGTCCTGCAGTGTTCACCGAAGTTGTACCCTTTTGTAATGTAGAGGGTGTTTGATGGACTCCAGGAATGTCCAGCCCCAGAGCGTGATCTCAGTGCAAATGTGAGTTTCACCCTCAGTTTTAAGTCCCTTGGAAAATCAGTCAATCATCTGCTCTTTACATTAAATGCCTTTGGCTCAACGAGGAGCCAGGGCTCCTGTACATCCATCTGGCACTGTGAAACATCATTTGCCCACGCCTCTGAGCTCTGCAAGGAAAAGCTTTTCATTCTGCTATCCCTCACATAAAGAACAAAAGGAGCTTATTTTAATTCCCCATGGAAATGCGTGGGACATTCACAGCAGGATGCCTTCCTCTTTCCCATGCGTTTCACCTTCAAAGCACATCAGGTCAGTTGAGGGGAGTGCAGAAGTTTCCTTATTTGATTCATCACTCTGGCAGACAAGGTGAACGCTTGGCAAAATTGTCAGCTGCTGGGGACATACTACATCTCTAGGCCACATTAGAAGGCAGCTGCTTAGTACCTAATTGCACAGTTAGCTAATTAAGAAGTTTGTGGAAGAAAGGCAGAATTTGAGTTTCACTTGTAAGCTAGCAGGCATCTGATACACCGGTGGTGTGGTTTAACCCAGCCGGCAACTCAGCACCACCCAGCCGCTCGCTCACTCCCCCCGGGTGGGATGGGGGAGAGAAGCGGAAGAGTGAAAGTGAGAAAACTCGTGGGTTGAGATAAAGACAGTTTAATAGGTAAAGCAAAATCCGTGCACGCAAGCAAAGCAAAACAAGGAATTCATTCCCTGCTTCCCATGGGCAGGCAGGTGTTCAGCCATCCCCAGGAAAGCCAGGCTCCATCACGCATAATGGTTACTTGGGAAGACAAACGCCATCACTCTGAACGTCCCCCCCTTCCTCCTTCTTCCCCCAGCTTTATGTGCTGAGCATGACACCATATGGTGTGGGATATCCCTTGGGTCAGTTGGGGTCAGCTGTCCCGGCCGTGTCCCCTCCCAAGTCCTTGTGCACCCCCAGCTACTCGCTGGTGGGGTGGGGTGAGGAGCAGCAAAGGCCTTGGCTCTGTGTAAGCACTGCTCAGCAGTAACTGAAATATCCTGGTATTACCAACACTGTTTTCAGCACAAATCCAAAACATAGCCCCATACTGGCTACTATAAAGAAAATTAACTCTATCCCAGCCAAAACCAGCACAACTGGGAACACCTGGTGCTTTGGTGGGTACCAGATTTCTGCTAAGGGTATGGGAAATTCTCTTTCAGGTCTCTGGAGAAAAGTGGGTGCTCATTTTTCACAAGGTCTTTAGTCACAGGTGGACAGAACTAAGAGAACAGCTGGAAAACAGATAAGCTCCTTTCCCTAGAAGTCACTCAAAACAGCTCCTCTTTCTCTGAAGCCCCAAAATTTAGAGACTGAGAAGTGTCAGTTCTCTCTCCACTCCTTGGGCCTGGGAGAGATCTGGTAGAACAAACTTGAAAAAAATCTTTAAAGAACAAATGATGAAACAGATTGGGCTGTTTGGTTTTGTTTTTTTTTTTTCAAAAGCTGCTCCCCCCCATCCCAGTACAACAAGGCTTCCTTGAAAGAAGAGGGGCGGGAGAAGAAAACGATTCTGAGCTAATCACACTGGGGACAGATCCAGAAAAGAGGAAAATAAACAATAAGTGATCTGGGGAAAGAGAAAAAGAAAAGACTTCCTCTGACTTGCAGTGGAAAGGTGTGGGACTATCAGCCCCAGTTTCTCTCACTCATTCTTCTTCCCCTTAAGAAAAGAGGAGAAAGTGGAAATAGAAGATGGACACAGGGGCAGTTCAAAGGAAAGAAAATGAAGAAAGGAAAAAGAGAGAGACTTTAAAATGAAGTGTTTAATTGTAAAATACTAAAAGAGCAAAAGGAAATATGAAGTGAGATAATTCCATTTCTTTCAATTGAAAACGTTCCCAGTGCTTGTCTCTGGGGTAGAGATAACATGCTGCTTCACATCTCTTGTGTCAAATACACAGTACATTCCTGTGCTACATTCAGTACCTGATGATGAGTGCAAATTGCTTGTGAAGACAGTAATTTATAACATCTACCAAGGGCCTTGGCCATCTGGTGATTAAGCTGCTCTGTAGCCTACAGTTCATTCTGGACTCCTGGCCAGACACCTAGCTGGCTGTTGCGCTGGAAAATACCCCAGTCCATTGCTGCTGGCAGGCAGATTGTGTCCCACTTACCAGGCAAAAAACAATGTGGTGACCACCCTCATAGCCTCCACTCTGGCTGGGAGGAAGGCCACGTATCCTGAGACACAGCACAGAGGCACCATCTTCCCTTCCTCCTCCTCTGCCAGGAGCCCTGCACAGCTCCTCGGCTCTGCAAGCATGCTGGGACGGGCATTCTCAGGAGACCTGCAGGAGGCAAAAAGGCACTGTGCTCCTACATCTCTCAGGAAAACTCTCTTTGCACAAAGATTTCAGTTGCACTGAAAAAGCCTTTCGCTTCCTCCAGCCCTCCTCACCCTCCCCTGAAAGCCTCCTTCTGGAGGCTTTTGCAAAGCACCTTTTTACTGTTTAGGAAGGAAATTGCCTTGGGAAGCTGGACCCTTTCATAGTATGGTGCAGCCATGAGGCAGTCTGGGAGCCGGGTCAGTGCCTGACTAAGCACTTATCTCAGGCACAGTATCCCAGGCTGTCAGGTGGGGCCGTCAGTCCCCTCTCAGTATCATTAGAGAAAGCTTCAAGGCCAGAAATGTCAGGCACTCACTGGAGAAGCTTTCTCTCTTCACTCGAAGCTGTGTTGTGTTTGTGATACTTCACCATGTTGGCTTGGCTACCACGTCTCTAATGAGGTCTGGAGGACAAAAGCTACTTCAGGCAAATCTCTTGGCTGGGAAGACCTTCCATCTCATGGAGATTAGGCACCCCAGCAAAATTTGTCATGCTTTTCCCTTGGAACTTGTTAGATGGTCTAAAGAAATGTTTCCCAGAATCCTGCTGTTGGATCCATGGATGAGCCATGGAGGAGTTACCATGGCCATTAATTTAGAAGTTAAAAATTCCTAAGCTCAAGGTTGTGATTTCAGCCGCTTTGTGCTACCTGGATGATTCAGACTAAAGCATGGCCATGTCCAGGTTAACAGAACTCAAGAATATACTGTCAGGACTTTCCTGTGCCTCAGCAATTTTTCTGAGACCTGGGCATCCTGCAGTCTCATCCTACAGGACTGGTAAAGGAGAAAATCAAGTTATCTCTGCAACTCCCCCTCTCCTTTGCCAAGCCTCCCAAAGCATGTTCTAGTGAGCTAAGCTTGAGTTTCTGTGTTTAGAAAGCAATCTGGGAGACATCATCTTAATTAAGAAGGAGGTTCCATGATGGACAGGCATGGCACAGAGGTAAATGGCTGTGAAAAGAGATCACTGCATGTGTGACAGCGTGTAAAATGGACATACACAGAAATTTTACACTTCAGCAGCAAACCAGCAAGGTGGCAAAAAAACCCCTGTCTCCAAACCCACCACACCTCTAAACATACAAATATATATTATTAGTTTCTTCATAATCTGTAAGAGAGAGACGGCCTGTCTCTTCGCTGTGTAAGCATCCATATTAGTTACAGAAAATTATTGCCTTAACCTGAAAACGTAAGGAAAGGAGGGAACATGAAAGACAGACTTGAGTCTGCAAAAGCATGTGTGTGTACACGGGTGTTAGTGTGTATGTGTATGTCACACAGTGTATCTTATTCTGGGTGAGAGTGTACGGGTATGAAAAAAGGCTTTCTAGTGTAATTTAAATCTGGAGCTATACTTAGTACTGTGATAGAGATGAGCAATTCAAGATTTTAAGCACAGCTCTCCAACTGAGCTGTGTGGTGCTTGGGATCTGTTTATTTAGACTCAGGCCATTCTTACAGGGATAATTCTGCCACCGATAGATGCAGATTCACACCAGCCCCAAAAGCTCCTTCTTACCCCCTATTCCCATGACAGAGGTTCCTGCCAGAGGCACAGCCTTCTCCTTGGTGCCAACAAGCACTGCTGAGGATGCACAGGGAACCAATCTGGGTTAAAACTAACCCAGTGAAAAAAGAAATGATTGATTAAACTGAATCAGTTCCCAGGTCACTGCACCGTAGATTCCCCACTGATCTGGTGGTGCTGGCAGAGGAAGGGCTGTAGCAGTGGGAATGGACAGGCAGGTGGGAACTTGATTCTTCTCATCAGCATGGGGCTTCGTGTGGTGACTCAAGGATGCACAGAATGTGCTTTTGCTAGCAGAGCTGGGCTGTGGCCCTGGTATGGCATAATTATACATATATGTATGAAAGTAAGTTTGGGGTTGGAAAGGGAGGAGAGAGAGGCAGTAGGATCTGTTTGGATGTTGCTGGTGTGGAAATGCAGGCTGAGTCCCCCTGAGGTTTAACAATGTCTCCTGTTTTCCCCGTTCTGTGCACAAGGCACATCCAATAAATTCAGCGTACGATACTACTGCATCCCAAAAAGTGTTTTGGCCGCCCTTGTCATCAAGGAGTGCTGTTAGGTTCAGTGGCATTTTCTAAACAGCACAAGGGAATTATTGCGCCCCTCCTAAAACCTCAGGATCTAGTCTCTTTAGCCGTGCTGTAAGCAACAAGGCAGCCACAGGACAGGGTGGCACCTTTTGTTCCTGCAGGGCCAAAGTCCTCAACAGATGTAGAATTCAGGAAAGATGCCCGCTTGCCTGGGCTGTCCACTCCTCTCTCCCCGAGTCCTTTATTTCCAGTAAAATAAAGTGAATGATTGTTTTACCTAGTCACAGAAGAGCCTTACCTTCAAAAAACCCAGTAAAATACATCACCTTGTTGTTTTTGCTGCAAGAGAAGAGGGAGCTCTTGTCCCCAGGGCTGCCAGAAACATCAATCAATAAGAAGATACTTAGTGGAAAAAAAAAATCTAATAAAAAGGATTTTTTTTCAGGGATTCAGTGCAGGACAGAGAACTGTACTGTATCAATTTTCCTCGTTCTGTTGGCTTTTCTGTCTATCTGGGGTGCTCTCTCTTTGATCCTTTGTGCAAGCTTATTATGAAATGAAAACTTAGAAGAGTAAGCTGGCACCGTTTTTCTTGGTACCGCACATAGGGAGGTCATAGGTACCGCACAGAGCCAGGATTGGACACATTCCCTGGAGAAACAGGCGGAGTTTAAATAAAGGGTTTTTTATGGCCCTTGACATTCCTTTAGCTTTGAGGCACTGATGTAGTTCTCTTAAAAAAAAAAAGGAAAGAAAAAAAGAAGGGAATGAAAAATCCATCTCTGCCTGAGACACCCAGTGCCTCTGTGTATGTGAAAATGAATTCCTATTGAGCTGGCTTAAACATAAAATAAAATGCTACAGGGCCATATTTTCAGACTTGGAAGACTGACATTAAATAACTAAAATCTGTATCTGGACATTAATAACATATCTACTTAAATATGGATTTTTGATCCCTAACTTCCTCCTTTCTCTCTCCTCTTCCTCCCCCAAAATAATGGAAATTTTGTAATAATTTTTGTTATTATTGCACCTTATCTTGAGGGATTGTATGATTCACTGTTTTCACAGTGTCCTCACTGGTGGCAGCAGTGCTCACCTCGATGTTGCTTTGACTAAGGACAGATAAGTAGCTATCAAGAGTCCCAAATCTTGCAAGGACCAACTTAAACTTTCAAAGTGTCCTTGATTCATGTTAAGGAAGAAATCAACAGACATATTTTTAATATTTATTTTCTCCAGATAAAAGGTATTACTTACCCTAATTTTTTATAGACTTGACTGAGCTTAAATTTCATGGAAAAAGTTTAGATCAGTTCTTCACAGTTACCAGTTACAATTTCATTATTGTTATCAATCTTATAATATGGAATGGTTGGTTGGTTGATTTGTTTGTTTTAAAGTCCGTATCTTTTAATTCCAGGATTCAGAGAGGCTCTCCCCTTCCATACATTTCTAAATGCTAGTGGAGAAAACGTTGACAACATGAAATATATACCCTCCAAATGGGCAGAAACCAGATTCCAAGTGAATGGAGCCTAAAATGTATTAAAAAAAATCCCCTCGGACCTCATGATTTTTCAGGCAGTATCCTGATTGCTGGACAGGCGCTAGGGACCTGGCATGTGATTGTGTTTATGCTTGACACTACTGGTTCTTAAACAAACCCAACCACGACAACTATTTCTAACATAATCTAGTCTATGTCTCTACGTACTTATCTCTTATTTACCTCTGAAATATCTGAGTGTGTATTTGCTCCTCAGGATCTGGCCACCAAGTGGTAATTGCCCTTTAGAGTCCAAGGAACATGTTTTCTAGCTATATCCTCCTCCAATTTTAAATCCCCAGCTGGGGAAGGAGCTGAAATCAATGAGAAACAATTTGTTGTTCCTGCAGTGAAGCTCTGACAAGTCATATGCTTGGGCAGATGCCTGGTGCCAGCTCTGGTAAGTCTGTTTTTGAAGCCTGCAGAAGAAATTACGTTGTCTGTCATTGTCAGCATTATCAAGAGCAGACACAAAACAAAACACATTTGAGGATGTTAGATAGATAATTCTTTGGAGCAGGGAAGCAGGTAGATAAAGCTGGATCCTAGAGCAGAAGAGCCAACATTATACATCATTACTGACATTAACATTACCTTATCTTTACAGTGTTAGACCTACCAGAGAGCCATCAGCTCTAGGGTCCTGGGTACAAAATCTGAACGATTGATTAGAATGGGGGAAAAAAAAAGAAAATTATATCCAAACAGAAACTGCTGCGCCAGCCTGAAGAATGGCCTGTGGGAATGAGTGGAGTGAAATTTGTGTGCGGATGTGCTTGCATGACATCTACAGTAGAAGCAGAGTTGTGTGCTCTGGAAGCCTGGGTGGGTCCCGTCATACGCCAGAGCCTGGATCTCTTGGTAATAAGCTGAATTCACAGGGAAGGATGTACCCCACTTTTCAAGCCTGGGCTTCTCCTTGCACAACGGTGAATGTAATCCCTCAGGATGCCCAAGGCATTCAAACCCACCTAAAATAGCTCAGGCAGCCTTCAGTGAGAACAGGCCAGGCAGGGTAATGGGAGAGGGAGGCACCATTCTGGTAAGCAAAGAAGCTGGGAGACAAAGGTGTTCGATTCATCTCACCACACTTCTGCTGTCTGCAATGTAAGTGTCCATGACAAAGTCTAGATTCCCTTCACAACTACTGGAGAGCAAAAATGATGAGCCACAGGTTGCTCAGCCATAACTACACAGCTAAATTTGGTGAGGTGAGCCATGCCTGCAAGGGGCTAGCTACTCTGACTCCATCTCCAGTGACAGGAGTGTGCATGTGTGTGTGTTTTAAATCCCATGGCAAGGCATCAAGAATTCTTCACTAATGGAAATTAGATGTAAAGTGACACAAAGTCTGCAAAAAGTGAAGAAACCCGAAGTTTGACAAGCATTGTCTACAAGTGTGTCCGCACAGTGCTCTCTGGGCTCATTCAGGCAGGGCTGAAGTCCATCCTGCTGTTCTTGGTACCCGAGTCTGTTAAAGATAGTCAGGATGTGTTTACTGTGGCTCCAGTTCTGCATGCTGGGTGAAATGCAGAATTGGAAGGGAAATTGGAATTTTCAATAGCTATTTAACCTCTTGAAAGGTGAGATTCATCTGACAAATGTTGGTGTTTGTAGTGCAGATGAAAACCTGGAAACTGCGCCAAGCCCAGGCTGTAAAGCCTTGTGGGAGCATGCAGATACTCCTTCCAGTCTTCTGACTTCTGCTATTAGTGCACAGCAATGGCAGGTGATGGATGGATTGCTCCACTGTGGCCAAGACTCACTAAGACACAAGCAGAATTGTTGATGGGACACTGGGCAGCTACTTCTTTAATTAAGACAGCGACTTCTTTGTAAAAAAGTAAGGGTTGTAGCTGATCTTCCCTCCTCAACCTCCACTCCTGCTACCCTTAACGTCGGTTATGCTTTCAGAGTAGATGAGCCTGTCATTAACACTTTGAAAAAAACCCGAATTATTTTCTCTCAAAAGCTTTGAGTGAATTTACTGAGCTGCATATTACATCCCAGCATGCTTTCTTTGAGAAAAAAAGGCAAGTGTTCATGAAAGCTTGTTGAATTGTCTGGTGACGTAGCTGAGAATATTTGTGTGAATAAAAAGCAGTAAGTTTGCTTTTTTTCTGTGCCTGGAGCCCCATGACCTGTAAAGATTTGCAAGAGTCTCAAGAAAGGGGTGTCATTGAATCTAAGTTTAGGTGTCTGTAGTGTAGGAGTTCAGTCTACATCAATTGTCTGGACTTATTTGAAAGCTGAAAGCTTCTTTCTTCTTGTGGGGTCAGTATTGAAATTCCCTGATCTTGATTTTTTTCATAAGTGGTTTGACATTTTTTTCCTCAGTTACATGAATAAATACGTAAAATATATCATACATTTTTAACACAGATGGGTTAATATATTGTTGAAACCTGGATGTGTAACCACGGCCCTGCATTTAAATTGAATGTAAGGAACAATGATGGAGCGTCATTTATCATGGTGAAAAATTGAAATGAAACATTTCAGTCCACCTGGCCAAAGCACTATTTCACAAATGAAGTCAAACAATTCTGCACTGGGATGATTGAGCTGCTTGGGCTGTAAACAAAAAGCTTCCAACTTTCGCAGCAAAGTGTTTTCCTTTCCCTTAATAGACCATTTTGGAACATCTTTGTTACTGTTTTACATCTGTCTCCTCCTGTTCTCATTGTGGATAAAAACAAACATTAGAAGAACAGCCTTTTGGGCAGTCTGACACACGCACATTTTCCTTGGCTCTTGTATTTCTCCCATGGGCTCTGAGCAAAACAGCCCCACGACTCTTCTCTTCCAGCAAAGACCGAGGCATGACAGAGAGCCGCACTTGCTGGAGGCCAGACGCTTGCTTGCAGGCAGCGATCACAGACTCCCGGGAGGAGTAACGGCACTTTGTGAGCTATTACACCTCTCACCAATCTCCTTGCCAATAAGACTCACAAAGAGTGTTCAACAGCCTTGTTATTACTGTCAGTTCTGTTCTCTCCCTCATCATTTCTGGACCACTGAGAGGCTAAAATATTAAACGGGACATTGATGAATTTGAGGCTGAATTCTTTTAATTCATTCCTGGCTGAGTTCCTACTTGCATCCATAACTCCACTCTAGTTAATTCAGAGAATTTATGGCTTTAGCCCTGTCAGGTGCTTTGAAGAGTCTCTATTGGTTCCTCATTAATGGGACATTTTTCCCCTTTCTGGAGCCTATTACCAAAGTAGGGGTTTTTTAACAGGGAAAAAAAAAATATATAAGTAGAGCCAAAAGTAAGAGGCCTCACAGCCTTCCTCCAGTCTTTTATCAGCAACAGTGATGGGTCAGCCACAGAAACCTCCGGCAAAGACAAGGTGACTAGGACAGTGTGACACGCTCCTACCAGCACCTGCACACACGGCTGCAGGTAACTCAGGGCTAGTGGGGGATCACCCACACTCCTTCTGAGAGCGTGATCTGGTAATCTGAAAAAAACTTGTTTCTTTTAATCTCATCTTCCTCCTCTGCTCACCTATCAATGGATTTGACCTTGCAGCTCTGTGTCAGAGGCTCACTGTCATTGGCGTTGGAAGAACCTGCCTTTATCTCTTCTCTGTGTTGAATATGACTCTACACCTTGTTTTATTTTATCACTTAGCATCTATCTATCTATCTTATCTATCTATCTATCCATCTATTTCTTTTGTTCTATACATCTGTCTATCTGTCTTATTTACCCTTACACACTTCACTGCTATAGTATCTGAGCATCTGTCTGTTACAGGCAAAAGTAATAAACTAAACTGTTTTCACTGGCAGAGAAAACAGCATTGCCAATTGAGTGCTTTCAGCCGGGAGTGCTGTAATACCCTTTTGTTTCAGGATGTGACAAACTCAGGCTGAAGGGCTGAAACATGAGAGTAGCTGTGGGCAACGTAGGCAGTGGTTTCTGATTTCTTCTTGCACAAATTCTTGCATTCAAATCATGTGATCACTCTTCTTCCTCTTTAGAGTATTGTGTGGTGGTTAAACTCCTTGTGTTGAAGATCCTGCGTTTGATTTCAGTTTTGTGGGGATGGCTGTTCCCTACGTCTTTTCCTCCTTAACATAAAACCTTTCAGAGCGTGTGGCCTTCCTTCCCGGGTATTGAGTAGTGAAATGAGCAGCCTTGGAGTTAAGAGTTGCAAACCATGGCTGGGTCTGTGTCTACCAGCCCAGCACGCAGCCCTCCATCCAGCCGGGGACAGAGCACAGGTAGGGCCCTTTGCCTGCTCAGCCGCGTATCAGCCCTGAAGTCTCTGCAGTGACCTGTAACTTAGGGTTGGACAAAACAGTTTATTTGCCAGATTTCCCATTTAGAAGCAAATAAATCTGCCTGTGCATTTGTTTTGACTCAGTGAAGAATTAATCTCAAATTTGGTAAACATTTCTGACCACTATAAATATATACAGGAGTGGGAGTGGGATTTCTTTTTGAGAAGCTGAAATTATTTTATTTTGCTGTTTCTGCAATGAATCATTTTGAATTCTCTTGTTGAAAGTGTTTTGTGTAGAAATTTAGCTTTCCACAGTGATTTTGAAAGATTTTAAATAGCTGCAAATTAGATGTTTAATTGAACTCAAGCATTGGGAGGAAGGAGAAAGGAGCAAGATTGAGCAGCAAAAATGTCTCAGGAAATGTTGCTTCCTTTAAAAGAAATGATACCCAAGCAAACACAAATATTGACAAAAGCTACTGAGTTGTCATCCTCATAATCTTGGGTGGATGGAAGTCTTTTCCTGGGGGCGATGCTGTGAATTGCTCGAAGTCCAGCTCTCAGCGTTATGCCTGGGCTCTGACTCACATTTGTGGAGCAAACAATGCAGCATTGAAATGTTGTGCCGTTAGGTGTGCTGCCGCTTGGCCCAGCGTTACTCACCTGTAGCATCAACAGAAGGAAAGAGAGTTGCTTCTCCTTGTTTGCTCTCCCAGCAGCATCGTACAGCGCTGCGCAGGTACATGGGTACACAGCCCCCCATGCTCTTTGTGGCACAGGGTGTCTTGGTTTTACCAGTGAGCAAGAGAGACGTGGACACTAACCTGGTCGTACATCTTGCTGAGGTGGAAGCATCAAGCACAGAGCTCATGTCTCTGCCAGTGGTCTGCCCTCAGTTTTTAGGCTGAAAGTCAAAGCAAATGATGATTTAATATGTGTGGTTTCATTCAAAGGTTTCCTTGTATTCTGAGGAAACAGAGTAAGAAGTGTGGAGCATTTTGTTCGAAGCATGTGGGAGCAGCAGCCAGGTGTGGCATTTATTCAGTTAAAGAATCAAAATGAGTTTCTCACCTTTTCATCCTGGCTTCCCTCTCCTCTAATTCTTTCATCCTCGATGCTTTTTATTGATCCTTTCAATCCTGGAGGAGAGTGAAGCGGCATTGGCATCTTTTTCCTCCTCCTTCTCCCATGGCCATCAGAACACCTTGCAGAGACACACACAAGGTGGAAATTGTCCTTCTCCTCCCATCCAAGTGACATTACCTCCAAGTCTCAGAAGGCTGCCTGGCTCTTCAGATGCATTTGTATTGATTGGAGTGGGGAGTTTACCAACAAATTCAAAACATCAAATACACTGCAGAAACTGATGCTGAGAACCAAGACACTGTTGCGGGGCACGGCTTCACGGCGGGCTAAGTCACTGGTGGCTCTGATGTCCTGCTCGGGGCGTCACCCATGCTGTGGGGTGGGCTGCTGCGAGCAGGCAGTGCTGGATTATGCTGTTCAAATAGCTGGAGCTACTTTGACAACAGGAGCTGGTTTTCAAAGAAAACTTTAAACAAAACTGAGCTGGGCCTTGGGCCAACGCTTGCTGTAGTAAGCAGCTGCCTCCTCTCTGAGTGGGAAGATACACATACAACAGAAAGGTCCCCGGGTCTAGTATCAGAGGACAGGTATTTGGCCAGAGTCTGCAGTCAACAAAAGAAAAAAAGCAGCATCTCACATCCAAGGCACACCTTCCTTGTGGCAACACCATGCATTGTCACTAGAAATGTTCCATTTTACTCTTTCATTATTTCCTTTTTTTTCATAGGATACATATCTGTGTTGAGGATTGCTTTTTGGCAGCAAAGGGCAGGAGGAAGAAAAATATCAAAAATGTGTGTGGGAAGCAGACACTTTTGGTAAAGATTTTCTTTAAACACTTCCAAGCAAGTATTTCCAGGCACACTCAAAAATAAGTTGGGAAAAAATAGAACTGCTTTAAAAACAAAAGGGAGAATTTCCTAGTCCCCAAATACATGTCCTTCATTATTTGAATCTAAAGCAATCAGAAATCACTACTCCAGATGAACAGCTCTGGGGGCTGCTCATTTTCATGTACCATGTACAACCCCCCCCCAAATTCTGTATCGGTGTTTTCCATCCTCCTGCATGGGAAGTGCCTTGACCCCACTTCTCCAAAGGAAATTTGTCCTGTTATTTCTGGCCTCTTGGTTGAAGCCTCCTGCAGAGGAGGCTGCTGCTTGTCACCAGTCACTGTTAGTGGTGAAATGTGCTTACTGGACTCTTACAGACTGAATTTAGCCAAAAATTCCTTTCACTTGAGCATACATGGTCTGTCCTGAGTACGCCACTTCTTCAATGGGAAACTGCGAGCCCCTGCAGCCCAGTGTGCCAGATAAGACAGCTCTCTGCAGTCACTCCCGGAGATTGATAGCTGCACGAGTGAGTTAACTCTGTTAAATCTGATGGAGACAAAGAAAGCAACAGAAAGGATAGAAAGACAAATACAAATCAGCTTGTCTGTCAGCCTCCCTTCCAGGAAAGCTGCTTTCCCCCACTGCAGCAGTGGGAAGGAAGGTGGGCAAGAACTGTCTGCCAGCAAGAGTTTCTTTAAAGAGATTTCACATTGCTCATGATTATTGATTGGGTCATCAAAATGAAAAATTATGTTTGGATTTCTGTCAAAACAAAACTTGTCTCTTTATTCAGGCTTTATTTATTTATTTTTGTCCCCCCTTCCCTCCTCTTAAGAAATACAGTGGATTACAAAAAGATGTAAAAGAATGGGGAGTTTAATGGATGGGCAAGTGATCAAACTTTATTTCATTAAACACTTTGAAATTGATGTTCCTGTGATTTGGAGGGAAAAGGGAGGCAAGATTTCACCTTCTTCGAAGTGTCTTGTTGAAAAATCAGTCTTTTCCTCCCAGCTGATTCTGATTATGTAAGTTGGTGAGAGAAATCTCCCTTTGTCTATGCAGAAGAATGACATTGGGCAAAGCAAAGCCCATGGCTCTAATTAGGGCTTCCGTCAAGGCAAAAATCAACACAATAGTGACGCGCAGTTGGACACGCTCCCCACATCATTTCACAGTCAAAGCAACTGCTAATATCTGAGGGTAACATGGGGGTGTACGAGGGTTGTTCATACGTTGTAATATGCATTATGAGCTTCTATTTCCTTTCTACCTTTAAGCACTCTCAGTGTCTATGCTCCCTCCCAGTTCTGTAATAGGTAACCTGAATTCTGTGCTGGAAACCTTCAAGGGAAATAGCCGTTATGTATCATGATAGCACAAGTTTAAGTGATCATTAAACAGTAGGAGTTACTATTTGAAATCTATATCCTCACTAATCAGACCATTCTGTCTCACCCCAGGTGAAATCCACCCCTGAGAAGAACAAGGCCAAAGCATAATTTAAGCTCCACTAAACCCTTGCAAAATAACTTCACCAATTCTGAGCACATAAATTTTTTTTTTACATGGAACATAAAAACCTAACAAATTGTAACAGGGCTCCCATCAGCATCAACTCCCTCTAATATTAAAGCCTGTATTGTGTATTTCTGCTGATAGCAAGCTCGAAAATGTATTGTGAACAGAACAAAAATAGAAAAGTAAATAAATGCTGAAGTATTAAAATAGGAAGAACACTAAAGTCTTGACTTCATAGCCGACGGGCACTTTGAAAGGACACCGATAGCATTATCCCTATTTTAGAGATGGGAAACAGAAAAGCATCATGGCTTTCCCAAAGTCACATGGAAAGTCAGTGGCTGAGCTCTGTTGAATCCACATGCACTATTCCAGTCCCCAGGCAATATTGCCTGCGTGTAGCACTCATGTCGCTTACAAACTCCTGGAGAATTTAACAAAGCACGTCAGAAGTGGGGGGCAGGCCTCCACATCTCTAGTTGTCAGAGAGAAGGGGAAAAATTATAATCAGAACCATCTCTCCATTGTCTCCTCCTCTGCAGCCAGGGAGATCTCCAATGATTTAGAAGAGCATTTAATTAGCTACTCCATCTTGTTTGAAAAGGGAAGCATGGTTGGGGCTATGAATTAATACATATGAATTTATCAAAGTAATCTGGTTGCCCGGAGGACAGGAGCCAGAGGCATATGTAAATCTCTGAAAACATTGTGACAGACACACAGCCCAAATTTTAGGACTGTGACAATCTCAGATTGTGAGTACTAGTTGAATATTGGCTGGTATTGAAGAAGAGTGGGAGGCTGTAGATGCTTTGCCAGCTGACTTCACTCACTGTCTCTGTCTGTAGCCAGCGGAGAGAGACAGCCTCCCTCGGCTTGGCTTAGAGGGGGAGCCTAATTCAGGTGCTCTGAATCTTCATCTGGGGGAGCCAGTCTCTCATTAGTGACTGTAGGAGGAATCCAGGAAAATTAACCATTTGTATCATTTGTATCAGATGGTGTGAGCACTCTGCCATGGTTTCAGAGAGGATAAGTAGCAGCTCTCCAGGAGACCAGGGTGATTGTTTTCTGGGTAGGGGCTTTGTGCTTGTGTGGACTTGGCAGGCCGAAAGACCTGAATTTGTCCTCGGCTAGAATTTGTTTCTCTGCATGTGAGCAATAGAAGGGGCTGAATGGACAGAGAGCAGTATCTTTCACCCCTTAATTTCTTTCTTGTTATGTAGTGGTCTGATACTATTTCTGTAAGCAGCAGTAATGCAACCTATGGTTAGAAAGACCAATCTTTAAAGTCACAAAATTGAATTTGTCCCTCTCTCAGGCCAATTTTGGAATCCAGTTACGATCAAGAAAAGATCTTGAAAGAAAAATAACAATAAAAATTCACTCCAGATATCTAGAGAAGATAGAGCATGAGCAGCAGCTGAAATGGTCTTGGCTTAATTGGGAAAAAAACCCAGTCTATCTTGATTTGCCTCATGCGAGGACTTGGGGTAAGAATGAAAAAATACTTGCAAAAAGCAGGAAACTTTACTTCTTCTTCAAGATCTAATAATTCTGACAAGTACATTGAAAACATATCAGAGAAGAAGATCTTACTGTCCCCAGATGGAATAAGAGTGAAATTAGCAAATGGCACATTAACATATTTCTGATTATATTCCAGCCTTCCTGTGAAAGGAAATGTTATGGGGAATTAATTAATTATTTTGCGTGGTTTACAAGATACCTAATTTTTGCTTGGAGTTAAAGACAATGAAGAGCCTCTGCATCTGAGACAGAATCCTTTCAAAAAAGGATGAAGACTTTCACCTTTATGGTTAGTCTGAGCCTAAGCTTCAGGCTCGTTATTGTATGCTGTCTTTAGAGTCACGTTGTGTGATCTCTGGAGAAAGACTTCACAGGAATTGGGTGAGAAGTGGTTTTCACAGCCTGACAAAGTTACACATTCTACCCCAAGGAATAGTTAATGCCTTATACAAAGTGCACTAAAAGACAAAGACAGAGAGGCACCTTATCTTCTGATGATTTAGGGCACTCGCATGGAAAATGGCACATACACCTTGAACTTGCTGCTCTAAGTAGTGGACTGCGGAACAGCTTCAACCCGGGAGTCTGCAAGTGCTGGTAGTCTTTTAGCCAAAGAGCTCCTCAGAGTTGAGAGAGACCCAAGGGTGCTGAAAGCATAAAAGCAGAAAGCTGAAAGGACACCAAAGGTGTTATCTGGATGACCTGCTCACGTGGGGGGATTAACCATTCTTGCACCACCCTGGAGAGCTGTATCCCACCCCTTTCTATATACCTCAGATGATCAGGAGCATTTTAAGAACAGATTAACACACATCTGCCAGGGACAATCTTGTCCTTGGTGTGAACAGACTGAACTTTTTTATTGTCTAAGGCTGTGTCTTTTTTTAATTTTAACTAAGAAATCCACATGGTGCTTGAGCAACTTTCTCCTAGAAAAAGAATCTGTGGAAAATTCAGTTTCTCCATAATGGCTTCTCTAAAAGATCTGTTTTAAACGTGTATCAAAAGGAATTCTGATTGATAGCTACAATGCTTAGCAAACATTAACGTGACTGTAACAGAAGTAATAGTTGATACCTGTTTCCATAGCTCTGAATTCCACAAATATTTATATGTAGTAGCTGACTTCAGGAAGTAGAGAAGGATGGACTTGGAGTCAGTAAAGATGATCACCTGTACCATTTTGGAAACTTAGGTTAGTTTTCCAAAATGTTAAAAGGATATGTAATCCTTAATAATCCAAATAATATGAACAGCATCCTCCTTGAGCAGTACAGACAAAACCTCACAGCAAAGGGAATTAAACAGGGGTTTTGCTTGCAAAGGGGATGGAATAGTCTCTGAAATAAATGTTCAAATATCCTCCTTTTGGATTACCATTGAAGTTTGTCTCTGGGGGAAAAAACCCAATGCAAAACTCCTGCTTCACAGAAAGCCAGGCCGAACGTGTTGCTGGTGGACAGCTGCTTGGAACAGAGACAAGCTGGTCCAGCTGACTTAGACCTGGAAGGTAATAACATACCTAACAAGGCTCGGATGTAGCTTTTGAAGCCATTTACTGCTATTCCAGATCAGAGATGATGTTCGGATAGTCATTGCTAAAAACACCTATTGTTCCACCCAGGTCTACCCAGATCACACGTTTCCCAGTGACTGCTCCTAGCCATACCCAATATTATTTTTTCAGGCTTCTGCAGTGCTGAACCTCCAGATCAGTGGAATAGAGAATGTGTTATTACATGTACTGGATTTGATATGTCAGAGAAGATAACCTTTCTCTTATGCAGCTTGCAGTGTGATATTCTCATTAGCCCTGTTACTGAGAGCCAGACAAAGTCCTAACAGAATTAAATCACACATTTCTAAAAGTCAGGCTGATTAACCTAGCTGGAACAAACTAACAAGGTAGATGTAGTTAGGGTGCCCTGAAGTTTCTCAATTAGAACTTTGTGCACTCAAAATAAAAATGCATCACAATTATCGCTTTTCAAAGTAAAAGGTCATTTTTCTCTTTTGTGAGAGAGAAGTAAAAAAAGAATCTACAGTGTTCTCAAAACAAAGTTGAGGTTTTCCATTCAAAAGAGCTTTTTGCTTAGGCATGTATGTTACATAAATGGGCAAAAGCTTTTCAGAATGTTCAAAAGTGAAATGAAGCTCTTCAAAATCATTGGTATAAAATATTTAATTTATGCCTGAGTAATATTAGTATATTTGGGAGAGATAGTTTAGTTTCCCCTATTAATCTATGAATTCTTCAGTTTTCCTTTCTGTTTTGGAGAAGGATTTTTCTTTTCTTTTTAATCTTGATGTTTTTTCCCTGGAATTTAAAAAAAAAAATTCTTAATTTTAAGTGGCACCTTCCTCATCTTATATAATTTTTTGAATGAGGACTATAAGAGATGCTTTAATCTTTGGCTTCATCATATCAGGCTCAGTGCTGGAGTTACTAGCTGCATTCAGAGCCTGAGTGCAGCAGAAGTTCCTGCGAGGTGCTATAGGGACCTTAAAAATCTATTAATGTGTGAAAAATCAAGCAGTGGGAGTTGAAGTATGGGAGCCAACAAGAGTTAACTTGTCCTATGGACTTGATATATTAATTTTTTAATTCATTTTATCAATTGCTCTGTGTAGTAAATTCACTGAATCATTCTAATTACTTATTGATTGGCTGCTGGTGCATTGGAACATCAACGTCCCTCTGTCATCGCAGGCTCACTCGTCGATGACAGCATCCATCTGTAATGCACGAGCTCCTCCTTTGTTCCTTATCTCGGGGCTGTACAGCTGACACTGGCTTGTCAGCTGCTCTGCAGGACCATCTACCTTAGGTTCTTCCCTCCAGGAGTAAGGCAGTAGCTCCCAACAAAATTATTAGTATTACTCTACCTACTTAATTAGGTTTCCTAGTGCTCAAGGGCTCACTCAGTGGATGCAGCCTGGGATAATCCTGCTTTATGTAAAGCCTTGCTTTATTAGTTGCATGTTTAAATCAAACTTCAAGACTAAACTCCCTGAACACCGTGCTCTGACCTTGATGCGGGCATAGGGGTCTGACTTCCCATTCAGTCTTGCTTGAGTACATTGGGCCTGGGAAGCTTTCCCCTCCACATAGAAATGTAACATCTTCTGACCGTCCTCCGTCCAGGCAGTCTGTGCCCTCAGCATGAAAAAGGAAAGCTCCCCTTCAGGAGCCAATAACTGTGAGATTTGGGACTCTCACTGATTATTATTTTAGACCTGAGGAGGTGGCAAAGCCCCCTGCTTGCCGTTCTCCTCTGCTGAGATGCCTGAGCTGCTTGTCCTGAGCAGGCATAGTTTAAAGCACAGTGTTTTATAGTGAATTACCACCGCCTGTGCTGTGCCTCTGTTCAGCAGCTGAGGGGCAAGCAGTTCAGCAGCAGTGACCCCACAGCCATCCTAGCCTCATCCGTCAGATTTCTGTCCTTTCAGGGTCAGTCTCAGAAGAAATCTGGGACATCTCTGCCCTGGCCTACAACTCCCCTGCAAAGGTCATTGTGTGACCCTGTGTGGCAGCTACACCAAAGCTGGTTATGAATCAAAATGAGTGTTTTCAAGGCCCATTTCTTTTGTTAGAAATCTTGAATTATTTGTACTATGTTAATAAAGTTCATCTAGGTCACCTGAACTGTCTCTCAGTTGTTTAATAAATTACTCACTGAGGGCCTGAATTGAACAAAGGTAACAGATTATTTAAACGTGCTGGTGACTGACTGATCTCCAAGCAAGAAAACTATGCAGTAGGAAACAAGTGGTCAGGACATGAGAGAGCTGGGGGGGTCTCTGTGGGGTAGGATGGGGGGGACTCTGGAGATCAGATACGGGGCAGGATTTTCTGGAGGAGGATACAGAGGGGTTGGTGTCCTGGTTTTGGCTGGGATAGAGTTAATTTTCCACATTAAAAAATCCAAACCACAGCACTATGCCAGCTACTAGGAAGAAAATTAACTCTATCCCAGCCAAAACCAGGACAGTTGGCATGACAGCCTAGCTCGTGAGATGAACCCTTGAGTAGAGAAGAGTAAGCACATTGTGAATGTCCCTGGATATTCATTGAGTTAGGCCTTCTCCGAACTGGAGGAAGAGACCCTGCCTTCCCTGCTAGGCAAGGAAAGGTCAGTGCTGGGGTTGTGGTCTAGGCTTCAAGTGAATCCCCCTCTGGACGTGCCTCCCTCCAGCAGTAGAGTGCCTGTGGCTTTCTTGGCATGGTTCAGCTACCGGACCTAGACCTGTTGTACATTCAGCCCTTCCAGCCAAGGCTTCCTCCTGGTATGAGATGGGAAGACGCAGCTCACCCGCGTCCTGCTTGTGCAGTTCTTCTCCCGCTCTCACTCCTTGGCTGAGATGTGCTGCATCTGTCTGCAGCATCCCTGGCTCTTCCCTGTAGGATGCCTGGTTGGTGCAAGGACTTGGCCAATGAAGAAAAGAGGGGCAGGTTTTGATAACTGATGTCTTTTTTGTCTGAGACAGGGTCCAGTCCTTTAGAAATCTGTTTGGGTGATGGAGGAAAGGAGGAGAGAGACAGAAAAAGAGTGATAGCAGGCAGAAAGACTGAGTCAGCATCACGCTAGGGAGAGCCAAGCATCTGCTGATTAGGGCATTCCCTTAGGAGAGTGAAAATCCAGGTTTAAAGCCATCTTATGCCTGAATCAGATATCCTGCATATACAAGTTCTCAAAAATTGTAACATATTCTGGAATTTTCCTGAAATGCTTCTCTTAATACTCCTACATGTAAATGAACTGAAGCTGCAGGTTTTAAAGTGTTTGACTTGAATAGCTGTTGTTTAACATCCCCTTAATTATATTGAATTCTTTCTGTGCAATCAAACATTGCTTAGGGCCGTTGGAAAGTGAAGTATTTCATTATCCTTGTAGGATATGAATACATCATCCAAACTCTTTCCAAATACAGAAATGAAATATTTATTGACTAGTTCTGCTTGTTCTGTGTTGCAAGGCTAATTTTCCATCCTGTCTAGTACTGGACCCACTGGAACTGATTCAGTCTGAAATGTTTAGGCTCAAGTCAGTGTGCTCTCAGCAGCAAAACAAATGTGTTTGCTTTGTGTGTCACGCACTTTCTTCCTGAGGAAGAAGATCAGGTTGGGAAAACCCAAGGATTCCTCTTATGGAGATTTTTTATCGTTTTGCTGAAAATCCTTTGTTTTTTTAGAGGGGGTCTGGAGTGATAAAAGCAAAAAAAAAATAATTAAGGAGTTTTTATGACATAAAATGAATAAACAAGAATCATAGGCTTGAGGGGCAGAAGGACCCTCAGATTGTCTCTTAAGGAGAACACAGCTCCACGTGCACCACTCCTGACAGTGCTTGTCTAGCTCCTTCACCAAACCCTCCAGTGTCAGGGATTGCACAGTGTGTTCATGGAAAGCATGCAGTTCCTGGGGAAAGAAGGAAAGAAAAACACCCTCAATTTTTTTCTAAAAACAATATTCTGATTGAGAGGAAAAGTTTAAAGGGAAACATTTAGCCCAGTCTTAACAAGAAGTTTTCTCTTGTAAATAGACATGAAGGATACCCCTTTGAATAGGATACTCCAAGAATCTTTTTCTCCTAATGCTGTTCTGCAGATACTGAGCACATGTTGCTCCCATCAAACTGATCGGAGAAAGGAGGAGAGGACAGTTGTTTCTGAGGGCAGACTTTGGTTGTTCATATGAGAGGGTTTTAAGGAACAAGCGAGGCACTCAGCTCCTGCCGGTGGGAGTCATCTCCGTGCATGTGTGATCACTTCTGTTCTGCAAGGGCTTTAGCTCCCGTTTGCCTGCAAAACAAGAACTATTCCCACACTTGCCTGCTCTGAAAATCACAAACTGCTTTGTAATGACTTTGCCTCCTCCTTTAACAGTTGATTTTTCCACTCATTGCTTCAGCTTGGCCCTTATCCTTCTCTTCAGTATAGGAAAAGGAAAAACAAACACTTCTGTATTTGTTCATAATGTCTCTTTGACATTCATTTCACAAGAGCCTGGGAGCTGTCAGAGCCATAACACACAACGTCAAATTAACATTTATTTTTTTCTGAAATGGTAATTATACCCTTTTGTACTGTGCTGAGCTTGTGTTTTTTGAAGTGTAAATGTGGAAGTTACATCAAAGTTGCGTTTCTGAGACATCAGTATGGGGGCATTTGTCCAAGTGCTCAGTGGGAAGACTTCTGTGGTCCTGGTGGACAACAAGCTGAATACGAACCAGCATCTGTCCTTGGAGGGAAAGAAGGCCAACAGCCTCCTGGGCTGCATTACAAAGAGCGTTGCCAGCAGGTCAGAGGAGGTAATCCTTCCCCTCTCTCCAGCACCGGTGAGACACATCTGGAGTGCTGCATCCAGGTCTGGGCTCCCTAGTACAAAAGAGACATGGGCATACTGGAGCGACTCCAGCAAAGGGCCGCAAAGATGTTTAAGGGACTGGAGCATCTGAAATACAAGGAGGGGCTGAGCGCTGGGATTGTTCAGTGTGGAGAAGAGATGGCTCAGGGGATCTGTCAATGGGTATAAATGCTTAATGGGGGAGTAAAGAAGACAGAGCCAGATGCTTCTCAGCAGTGCCCAGTGAAAGGAGAAGAGGCAATGGGCAGAAATTAAAACACAAGAAATTCCATTTAAACATAAGAAAAACCTTTTCTGTTGTGAGGGTGGCTGAACACTGGGCCAGGCTGTCCAGACAGGTGACACTCAGAATCCAGCTGGACACGGCTCTGAGCAACCAGCTGTACTTCTCATCCAGGCCACATGCCTGTTAATTAATGTACAGCATTATTCATATCCAGAGTAAGCCAGTAGCAGCTCTGGGCAAGGGACCATACTTGTAAGGAGCACTTGACCTCAAACGCAAAGCCTGCATGTTCAGGGCTCCAGAAACACTAAAAGAGGAATTTGGAGGTATCTCACTGTCTTTATGGACTGTGCTTTCACAGGCTGGTGTAACTCTGGTGACGCCAGCAAACTGCACTGGATTTGCACTGGAATAACTCCAGCTTGCTCTCAGTATGTTCGGCCCATGCAAAAGTTGGGAGGCTGACTTGGGCGAGGTGAGGGCTTGCATCTGTTTGGTTTGTGGACAGCTTATTTCATGAGCTCAGCTGGCTGTTGAGTGCTGTGTCCATTGCCATCAGGGTTGTGACAGCAGAGCTTGGCCACCTTTAGCAAGACACCTTCTACCAGCAAGGCTTGGTGTAGGACTGTTGTGGTTCATAGGCAGCCACAGCTCTGAAATTAATGTCCTTTCAAAAATGACTCAAACTGTCCTCTGTTTGACTGCAGGGTGTGGCTCTTGGCCCAGAGTGAGCGCGTTTGGAAACAAGGCATTTAACTAGGATTCAATAAAAATGGGATGGTAGGATGCAGTGCCTGCAGGGGCAGGGGGCTGCAGGCAGGGGTGTACATGCTTTCATTCAGTCTCTGGTCTCATTAACACGCGAGCACTGGCTGGAAATCTGTCATCCATTCCGGGAGAAGGTGGTAGAAGACACCTGATAAGGTAGAACAGACAAAGCCATTAACGTGAAGAAACAGATTGATGTGCTCTTCCTGCTAAAGCCTATCAGAGCAGATGACAAGAGACACAGACATCTTCTGGTTGCAATCTCTAATCACGCAGAAGGGAGACATCATTGCATAGCACTAGACTGGTTATTTCAGTAGCAACAGGCTTGAAGGAGAGCATCTCTGCCTGTCTGCAATCCGTGTAAGGCCTCCATTAATTGAATCTCTTTAATGCTGGTACTCACAACAACTCTGCAAAGCTGAACAGTGCTGTCAGTCCCACATCACAGCAGGCAAATGAAGTGCCTGCATACCTTCAAACACCTTTTCTCCCTGCTGTGGCTGAATGTACAAGCTCACAATACAATAGAAGGAGAGATGCACCATGGCATAGAGCAGAGCCCGTAGCTGAAACAGGAGAGGTGGGAAAACCTCTAATGTGCCACTTTGTGATGGGGAGCTCCACCCTGAGAGAAGTCTATTGCAGGGTAGGAAGCTGAAGATCAAGGTGACATCCTTAACTGAGGGTCAGTTCTTGCCCATGCTAATGTGCCTATATCCTGGCTACCACCTGCCTAAGGAAGGCTGGGCTCTACGAGGGGATATCATATACTGTGCAGGGGGTCAGTGCTCCCTCCCTCTCCCAGTGGCCATCCTGTGAAGGAAGCACCATGCTGCAGCACCAGGCTTCCTCTGTTAGCCCAGTGAGTCTGACCTGTTACCAAAGACGAGATATTTTAAAAAGTAAGATCGGGAAGATAAGGAAGAGGATCATTCTTTCAGGAGCATGCGAAGCCATCTGTCCTCACAGAAACTGTAGAGGTACACAGGTTTTTCTACTCCTTTCTCCTCTACACCTGGCATTTCCAAACCAAGGGCATGATACATTCTTTCTTTGGACCCTGAAGGGCGGATGATCACCTGGCTTTCAGGCAGCTGTCTCCTTGCATCAGCTGAATATCTGCCTTGTGGGCATCACGTAAATCCGTCCCCGTGTGACATGTCTGCAAAGCAAGTAACAAGATGTTTCTCTTCCAAGCTCTCTGCATCAGTGTAAATGTTACTGTACAAGTGTATCCAAGAACCTCATCTACCAGTTCAAAGTTCCTCACAAGATGTATGAGCTATTGGACTTCTACACACATATGATATTGCCATGGCTACTAATTATTAATAACACCCTGTAATGAAGCCTAACAGTGTGTCTCTGGTGGGAGGAAAAGAGGTTTCTGTAGCTGTTGGGTCCATCCGCACTATTATTTAGCAATAAACTTGAGGTCTCTTGATCAGCCCAAGATATAGAATCATAGAATGGTTTGGGTTGGAAGGGACCTTAAAGATCATCTAGTTCCAACCCTGCTACCATGGGCAGGGACACCTTCCACTAGACCAGGTTGCTCAAAGCCCCATCCAGCCTGGCCTTGAACACTTCCAGGGATGGGGCATCCACAACTGGAGGGCTGAGAGGGATCCTGTTCCTTGCAGCTCTGTCCACACAGACTAGCCGAGGGAATCTGTTCTCTTTGACTTCCGATGATCAATGCAAGAGTAGAACAAGATGCCTTTGGGAGCTGAAAGAAACTAGCATGATTCAGGGATAAAGAATTGTAAAATACTGTGCCCAAGGCTGAAAGCAAACACATCTATTGTGGGTGTAGAGTGCTGATCACATGTGGTCTGTTTAATTGCACTTCTGACCCATCCTGTCCTCTCTCTTTCTCTCTGTTATACCGTGATTATGGCTTCCCTGGCTCAGTGTGTCTCAGCCTGTCATGTCATACCAAGCTCATGATGAGGCACAGGGGAATAGGAGGTGACAGGGTAGGAACAGCCTGATGGGCTGTGAGGCTGGAAGCAGAGGTGCAGTGAGTTATTTTAGGATGGGATGCCAGCAACTGACAGATGATGTAAAACAGACCTGACAGATGAAAGGGCCAAGCTGCTGTTTTCAGCCTTGGCAGAGGAATTTACTGACCTTTAAAGGTGGTTTGGCACATCCCCCTCTGCTGAGTCACAGCGACCCAGCAGTGAACGGGTTCATCTCACTGCCTGTGCAGGAAGGATGCTGTCATGTTTAAGGCATGGTATGCTGGAGAAATAGTTCAAAACTTGGCTGTTGCACTGGCCTGCAATAGGCCCAGGAGCAAGTTGCTCCAAGCTGGAGTCACCTTAGATCTAGATGCTGAACAGATGTCTAAGACAATAATTTCAGCTCCTCTCTAGTCAAGAGAGACAAGCATGCCTCAGGGGTGGTACAGCCCATTGCAAGACAGACATCTGAGACACCTGGAGATGAACTGCCGTCTGGTACGCCCACATCTCTGTACAGGCTTAAAAGTGTCTTTGTGTGGTGGAGGACAGGTGACTTGCGTAGATGGAGACATTTAACAATTAGGTGTCTAATGTTAAGTGAGGTGAATCCCACCCTTTGTGTCTCTGCATGTCATCTCCAAAAATGCATGAATAAACTCTCTTGTCTCAGTTTATCATGAAAACTCTTCAAAACCTGCATGTCTTGTATGATGCTTATTTGGAAGCATGGACTGAGCCATGGCTTTCAGATGAGTTTTTTACTTCAAGGTGGAACTTTGAGGCTCCAAGGGTTTGGAGTAAATCGCCACTATCCTGACCTGTCTCTATACCATCCTCCATCTGCCCCAGTGTCAAACACAGCATTTTGAGACCCAGTGAATTAGCTCTTCTCTCACCTTAGGAAGGAGAAATTTCCTTGCAGTCAGTGGAAACCATAAGTGATGATTGCCTTTAGCTCAGAAAGCTCTTGGAAATATTCAATGCCTAAGTGAAACCAGAGAAAACTTGAATAAAGCAAAGGCATACAGGGCCTCCACGACTTATGCTTTGACTAAAGTTGTTTTCTAACACAAGCTACTCAGAACAACGGAGGTTTGCTGAGAGACTTAGATTTCCCTTCTGGCATGAAACAACCCCTTTGACTGTTAGTTGAATTTTTTCTGAAATTATAGCCATAATACCACTTCTGCAGATGCTGTTGGGACGATACGTAATACTCAAGTCTGCCCTGGGGTAAAAAGGATTTTCCATAGATTGTCAGAGTGTCTGCTCTTTATGACATTATTCCTGCTAACAATAGCAGGTTTGTACTGACACATTTCATTTCAGTTGCCATGATAAAAACCAAACAAATTAACTGTGAGGAATCCCCCTTTTCCAGTGTCCTATTAGCCAGGGCAGATGGTCCTATCAAATCAGCTTTGGATACCAAATTCTTCCTGCCCCCCCCCAGAGTGGTAAGGAAAGGTGAAAGAATCTAGACTTTTTTTTAATGGATAACTTTCTTTACCCATTTGGTCTGAATTCAGTCCTCTTTTGAAGTAAGTCATCATAGGAAATTCAGGTAATTTTTGGAGTTTACTTCCCACGGCTTGTTCAGAATTGAGTTTTTGCAAAGTGAGGGCTCAAGGTATTTCCCAAATAGAAAACTTTGTGCTTAGCCTTAGAGAGGGTAGCTCCATGCATCTTTCTCATCCCAATCCATGGGAGAGCTCTGCGCCCAGTCCATATACTACCATTGCTTGTCAAATCCAGGTCTGCAGCATGAGCAATCCATCTCCAGCACCTTCCCAGAAACGTAGTACCACTTTAATTGAGCAGCATGCCAGAGGAAACTTTTAGGTGTGACAAGGCAGGATTTGGGGATTTTTTACACATTGTGAAAAGGGAAGAGAGAGCATCTGCTTTCTGAAGTCTGCCTGGCATCCTATTTGTAATAGATCTCAGGAGATAACATCCTTCTCTGTAAGTGCCTCCCAGAACTTGTTCTCAATACAGCTCTAGTGAATCCTTCCCAAGGGCATGTTCTTGCACAGTCTCATGTCTCCCCATGATACGATCTTGTGTGTGTGTTGCAGTTTAAAGAGGGAGGAAGATCCCCAGGTTAAAGAAAGAGCTATGCAGCAGCTCTCTGCTTAGAGGGCATGACGGTGGGAGAGGATGAGGTTCCAGCACAGTGAAAAGCCACCACGTTTCATTGCTGCTCGGTGGTGGGGGTGGTTTTTATCCTGTGTTTGCCAGCTGTGCCTATAGCCATGTGAACTTGAAAGCACTGGCTCCAAATTGAAGAGTGCTTTTTCAGCTGCAGCTGAGGATTACTGAGTTATTAACCTCTAGGCTGTGAGAGCCCAGCCTGTTTGCTGGCAGGTTACCAAAGCACTGTGAAGGGTGAAGATGCTGCTTTTCCTCTCACGTTCTGAGAACTTCAGGTAAGAGAGTCTGCACAGCATGCTGCAAAGATGGACATCCCACCCCTGAATGTAGAGCTGAAAGAAACTGGCTTGTAGGTGTATGCTAAAGCCTCATGGTACGGCTTTTACATTGAAGCCTGAGATCTGGCTGCTACAGCAACAAAGCAGGGAAGGCAGCCTGAGAGACCCCTGCAGACTTCTTGCCTGGTAGCTCTTACTCAAACATTATCCACAGTAGTCCAAATGCAGTTTATTGGATATATATTGTTACTGTGTTTCTGGTTTTACTAAGAGATATTACTGTGTTTTCTCTTTGAAAGATGACCGAGAAATATTTATGCTGTTCCCTTGGGGTTCCACATGGAATGTACCGAGGCTCACATGTAGTTAATATGTTTTCTAAAAAGACGAAGCTTCCCTTGGGCTTCAGCAAACATTTGAAATGAGTTAGAGGAGGACTGGGAGTATAGTTTTAGCTATGTTATTGCTTTCTTATATTGCTGCTGGAGGAGGCAAGATTCTTCCTGTCCTGTGTGAGAGGGAAAAGAAAATACTGTAATGATACCTCTTAGCCAAGAGAAATCCCTGCTCTGGCTACACTACAGAGAGACCAGGTCCAGAGAGTAGAGGCATGGCGATGCACATAGGCTCTGAGATCTCTATCATTTTAATCCTGCTGTAATGTTGAAGGTATATAATCACTGCAGCATGTTGGTGGAAGCCCAACATTTTAACAGGGGAGGGGGGAACTCACAGCTGGGAGTGAATGGTGTTATTGGGGCAGGGTGTGGGAATGCCAGGGCTTGGCTCCTGAGGGATGTAGCAGGTTTGGGCCGGAGGCTGGGCCTGGTGTATCAGGAGGCTGCAGGGTGTACAGAGCTGCATGTATGAGTGTGTATGGGCGTGTGTGTGCTTATGTATTTTTAGACAGATATGTAACAGGTTCTTTGCTGCAGTCTTCTGGACTTTTCATCCCCAGTATGGAACCTGGCTCTGTTCTTGTCACAAGCTCTGATCTGCTGGCTTGGGAAGGAGAATTTCACACCCGCAGCAGTCAGCATAGTTTTGCCCCTCTGTCTCAGTGCATTTGATTCTCCAGCACTGTATGCTGTTGACCAAAGAAAGATGCCTTCAGCATCACAGAAAGTGCTTCCCTGAAAGAGGCGTTTTTAAATTTTTAGTTGCTTGCTTAGAAGAAAAACAATGCTGGAAGCAATGGATTTTTAAGTTCTAATTTTGCTTCTTGATTAAACATTTAAAAGATTGCATAGGTTCGACAGAAAACCAGACTGCCTATTAGCTTGCAGTTGCATTAAATGTATCAAATTAATTTAGCCCCGGCAGTCTGCCAGGAACAAGTACAGGATTTGCTTTAGAGACAACCTAAAATCAGGTTTTTTAAATAAAAACTCAGAATAATCCACTTTAACAGGGTTATTTTTTATAGAAAATTGGAGAAATTAATTGTTTCTAATTTATGCCATGTTGAGTGAACAGGAAGCCGACACCATCTTTGATGCTTCAGTTCCAGCTCTGCCTCTGTCTGTGGTTCTAACACTGAGAAAATAATGTATGAAAATGTTTTTTCCCAAATCTGTATGAGAATTTGAGCTAATTGATGGGAAAACTGGAAAGAGTTGGATGAAGATCTGCAGAGTGAATTTGTTCAAAAACCAGCATTGTGGTCTGGGCTAAAGTGAGAGGCTTTCCTGCTGCCCAGCTGTGCGATGGATTGCGGCTTCTGCCTGCGGCTACAGATTGCATGTGCTGAAGTACAGAGGAGCTCAACTCTGCTTGTGCATTGTTAGGCTTTTATAGAGCAACTGCAGAAGGATGGACAGTATCTCATCTGATGTGAAGCCTGATAATATAAAGCCTACCCGTGAGCATTTGCACTTCAGAATATTTTGAATGAAATTTTCTGGGAGCTATGTCATGCCCTGTGTTGATGCCTGGAAGAAGGGGTGGGAAATTGTGCTGCATTTCACTATGTCCATGTGCTCAAATGTTTTCCCCTTGCTCTTACAATGAAGGTGTTTTCTGCACTGATATATGACAAGCTCTCTGACGGGAGGCACTCTGTGCTGAGTGCCCAAGGAAAGCAGAGTACATGCTGCTGTAAATCTGGGAAAAGCGACCTGACAAAGCTGTGTGTATGCTTTATGGCAGCTCCTTTCTCGCCATGAGTATCAGACACCAATACTAATGTAAGTCAGTGATCTTGGTCCCTGTCCTAGGAGCTGACTGAGCAGTTCAGCAGGACTTGAAATCCTGCTGAAAGGAGAAGCGCAAGAGCGGCATGAAACTGCCAAGTAAAATTGCAAATTTCTAGATGTACTTTTAGGTGATGCAAAGTGATGGTGGGCAGAAAAGTTACGTGTTTCACCAGAGGCTTCCACACATCCCAAAATCCTAGTGGGTGCCCACAGTAGGAAACAAGCAGGGTTGGCCCATCATTTTGCAGAAGGAACAAAAATGAAAAACTCGTTTTCTCGGTCCCAGCTCTAGTGCTGGCAACCTTTCATGGTGAGCACAGGTTCAGGTGAATTCTGTACACGGACAGTAGGTAGGGAAGTTCTGTTGCTTGCTTTGCATTAAGCTGGAGTGTAGAAGGCCTTTAAGAATAATCCTGCTTTCATTCCCAGCCAACAAATTCCATTTCTAATTTCTCTGATGATATGAGTCTTCCAGAACTTGTGCTGTATTGTCAGAATAGAAAGACTCACACCCTGAGCCAGGGAAATGTCACACTCTTCAGTTCCTCCCTTCTCCCTTTGAAAGTGGCAATAACCTTTCAGCAGCAGAACTTCATCCTCAGATATCATTTTCAATTTAGCTTTCATGCAGGGAGGAACAAGTGGGAAGTGACTTTCCAGCTAGAGCAGCTCTCCCAACCACATTGCACACAGGCGTGTGGAAGTGCACGGCTTGCGTGAGCTGTGCATGAGCTAGAGACAGCTGCCATCTCTGCACACAGCATGGTGACTCTCAGGGGTTAAACCAGAGGTAGATGATTTCCTATATGTGCACAAATAAAACCCTTACCATTTTTTGCCAGATTTTTTTTTTCTTGCTTTACGTTTTTTTTGTTTTGTTTTGTTTTTTTTAATCTTGGAAGCTAGATGAATAGGAAAAGTGACTTGCATTGGTTCCAGTTTGCAATGGGAGCGCAATTTCAGTTGATTTAAAGGAAGGAACAGTTCAGGTAACAATCACAGAAAGAGGCTGAAATTAGTCAATAAATAAAGTGCAACGTCCCATCCTGCCTTCAGTTTCATTAGATTAGATACACTTTGAGACTAGCTTCTCAGGAGATAACACGTATGCTGCTCGTTTCTAGACAGCCTGGAGTACGGCATTCTCATTGTATGGGGCACTTGACCGGCATGCGTCTGGCAGAGGATGTCCTGCAATAAATGCTGTGCCTATATATAGATTGTTCAGGACTTTATTATAGAAAAATTATTCTGCTCACAATGTGGAATATCCTGGAATAATATTAACTACCCTTTGCTGTTGAGGTTAGCAACTCTGCAATCTCAAAAAGTTATGTCTAATTCATTATTTGTATTCCCATTGTACAGATGGAGATAGTTTGTGGAACAGATGAGTGAGCTGAACTGCTTAAGGTGGTGGCAATTACGGGTTAGAAACCAGGACACCTTGAATTCCCTGGGAGAAGCTGTCGCTGCCGTAGCATGCTCTCTTCCCTACACCTGATAGAGAGAAGGCATTGCGAGTGCGGGGAAGGGGTGTCTGAGAAACATGCTGTCACATTTGTGAATCACCTCAGGACATATCCACCTTCAGGCACAGCTAGAGCTATAGGAAATCAATATTTAATACAGTTCATTTAAAATTCACAGACACTGATGTGTTAGGAAAGGAATAGATTAACATTCACTATATACCAAAATCACTGTTCTCCAAGATCTTTAACTCCACATCCTGTGGAAATGGCAATTTATTATGTCAACTGTGTGAAGGAGAAGGAGAAAGAGGTGGGAGCTGGAGTTTTAAAGAATTTTAAATTTTTTATTTAATTTATTTAAGTGATATGCACCTTTTCCTCCATGTAACACGTTGTGCCACAAGGTTTTCAGGTGGATCTGTGCCACATCAGCGTGGTCAGACAGCTATAAGCTTGCTGATCTGAGATGCTGGATGCTCTGATGCGAAAGCCGTGTGGCTGTCCCACCACGGTGCAGTGCTCAGGGTACTAGAACTATACGGCACCGGGCTTTATCAGCTTGCTGTGATAATGTATATAAAGTGCTTCTGTATGGGAGCTGGGTTGTGTTTGGCCAGCTCGATGAGTGAGCAGAGGGACCTGGGACACACAGGGCTCTCCCGTGCCGACCACCCTTCATGGTCAGTGGAGAGATGCAAGCACTTCCAGGGCATGTTCAGTTCCTCCTTAAGCAGACCTCTAAACTCACTTAGATGAATCCTGCCTGTTTCTTTCTCCTGGGCATGAAAGGAGTTGAGAGTGACAACCAAGGACATCTGCTCTGTAAATACTGAATGCAAAGTGACTGGAGCTCCACCAACACAACTGCTCCTCACACAGAGGTAGAGAGGTTGGATTCCCAACATCCCAGAAATGGAGGGGTGGACTGTGCTGTGTCCACATGGACCTGGAGTATGTCTGGACACAGTGCCCAAAGACAGGTTGTAGGAGACTGAAACACATTTTGCAGGGTAAAGAATGAGACATGACTTCATTTTTAAAGGTAGATGATCTTTTTAGATTAACTTTTTTTTTCCCCCTGAAAGCCTCATATTTAGGTTGAGCAAAGCATTTTAAATAATGCTGTCAACTAAAAAGTAATGGATCATCTGGTTAAAAAAATGCCCAAGAATAAAATAAAGAAGATTGAAGAAGTTACAATATTTTCTGTTGGCATTTGCAAACCAGAAAGCTTCAATTTTTCTATTCCTGTTCAAAATAGACTTTGAATTTGTAAAAAAAGAAAAAAGTATTGAAAAGCTGAAACCTCAAATGAAACATTTCATTCTGGACCATGTGAAATTGAATGCTTCTCTTTTGTGTTTTCACGTTGCTGTTTTTTTTTCTTTTCTATACTGAATATCTCAGAAACTTCTGAAAATAGTTTCCATTGTAACTTGTGTACCCCCACCCACGACCAACAATTTTATGTCTGATCTTCTTGTGGGAAAAAAACCCAACGTGAAACAAAACAGGTGTGAATCTAGCTTTGTTGAAAAAATCTTGACCCAATAGGTTCTTCAAAATGTGTTGCATCTGCAAATTAAACAATCCCTCTGCAAGAATAGCTCTTCTCATTGAAGGAGCCATCAACAAAACAATTAGGGGTTGTGTAGATATGCGTTCCTTCTGAGCATCCTTTCTTCCCTACCCTCCTCATTCCCACTGGAAGTCTTGTATCACCTGCAAGCTGTCAGCAAGTACAAGCCATCATGACTGAGCAGCGCCTTGTATCAGGTTTCCTCTGTTTGCTCTAGAAGCCTTACTGTAGCGGTGGGAGGGCACAACCTGGGGGTGAGCCGCAGGCAAATGATAGCTCTGGGGAGCCATTAGGTATAAGGTGGAGGGGACCTGATCAGTCCCATGGCAATGATCGTCTCAAAGAGTGACTGCCTCTGTATAATAGGTCTCTCTGGTGATGCAGATTTAAAAGGTGTGCAGTTGTAACCCCAGGGGACTGGGTTGCAGTGTGCTTTGCTGACCGGTACTGCTGTCTGCTTTCTTGGGGTTGGTTGTCTGATTCAAAACTCTTTGGCTCAGGATGAAAGTGGTTCATCGAGTGCAGTGGGATTCTGGTCCAGCTGCGGTGCTCCTAGACAGAAATTGTAACAATATTAAGCAACAGGAAAGCTGAGCTAGAGTTTGTTTACCATTCTGTTCACAGCTAATTTTATCTGATTTAGTTTTCTGCAGAGCACTGTTGTCTCTCCTGAGAAGACTTGGCCCCATTTCTGTTGTCTCTTAGATGAATTATTGGAACTATTTGGACATTTTTATTCAAACACAGTAACGTTAAAGTTGTTTTCAACCCTACTAGTGGTCAAATAACAGCCACTGTTTAGCTCAGCCAAGGCATGTATCTTTTGCTTGGCAAATGTGTTACTCGCAAATCTGTTCTTTTCTCGTTCCTCCACCTGTGATGTTCCTGGTGATGGAAGGAAACTTTTTTTAACTCTTGTGTCTCACTGGTTATTATCAACTTGGCAATGCAGGCAAATCAATCTCAAGAACAGAAAAATAGTTCCACAGTATGTGAAGTAGAAGTGGTCCAATATACTAGCTTCTAAAAAACCTGCTGGTTCCTCTCCCTAAGTACTACAAGGTCTGGAATGACCTGAGAAAACTGGGCACTAACTAAGCCAGGCTCTCACATGCTTGAGAACAGCTCCTTTTTGGTTGTACAGAGTCCTACATGAATAGCATCATTTAGAGGCTGGTCTGAAGAAAGTTTTGCCCAAAAAACCTCTGAAAGTTCACTTTTGTAAACTATTTACCTTGAAGTCCTTACTTGGAACAGACATAATTTTATCGACAGTACAAGGAGGACTTCTGGCCAGCTCTCAGGCTCTATGGGGAAGGTGGCAAGACATTCATTCTTCTGCTTCCTCCAGTCCTGCTCAGTAGTGCTGTGATCATGGGTTAGGGAAGGCTGAAGATGTTTCCAAAGTAGTGGTTCCTAAGCCATAATCCTCTCATGAGTAGTTTGAGAAATTGTTGTAAGTGGTTCGCAGAACTATGTTGAATTTTTCACAAAGGTATGCTGAAGCAGATGCCCAGCAGTCCTCACGACCATGTTGAGGGCCAGCATGGCCTGAAATATTGCAAGGCACTCTTCTAGAGACATCTTGAAGAGGCCTTCCTAATTTAGGTTTTGCTTGTCTGTGGAAATAAATGCATCACGTGCTTACTAACACATGGTTTCTTAAAAAGTTTACAAACTCTCCAGAGGTGTTTACTGTACTCCAGGATTCAGAAACGAGCCAAAACTACAAAATGTGTGTGCATATGTGTGTATAAAACTAGGCAGGCCCTGCAGGCACCATAGTGCTATTATTATTGCCATGCTACCTTTGCCCGCAAAATTTCTTCACACCATTTTCACTGTGAGAAGAGAAAAACTCCCAGCACACCCACTCTCCCACCTGAAGAAGCTGCTCTTTCTATCTGGCTATTCTGCAAGGTGATAAGCACATTGATTTTCTTGTGTTTCCTTGATGTCTGCCCAGCACCCTGGGTGTGCAGCTGCCTATTGCATGTGTAAACCACACATGTTGAGGGACATGGCAAAACAGGGCACAGGCATTTGAGTACAAAGAGAAAATCAGGGAGCAGGATCCTGTTGTTGGCTGGACAGAAGGTGCATGTCCTTGCTTGTCGCGATGCCAGAGCAGCCATACTGGTGACATTGTATTTTATCTTTCTTCACCCCCAGGCAGTTGAGCATAACGTTCAAAAAATTTGTCTTAAGGACCTCAAGTGCAGGCGTTTGACCTTGAGTTAACTTGTAACCAATTAACTCAAGATAGTTAATAACACATTTGTAAAGGTTAGTTTGAGCGCAGTCCTCCCCCTAACTTTTGTTCCAGGCAAGGAACATTCGTGTCCCTGTTGGGCAGAGTGCATGCATTTATATTCTGCTATTAATGTGCAGGGAGTGACCAGCTTTGCAAGTTAATTGGCTATCAATTAACTGCAGGTTAGAAAAAGACAAAGCAGAAAAGAAAGCCTTTGCTATATGGTGTGGTCTTTCACTGGCTGACTTTTGCATTTCATAGAGGCTCTTTTGGTAGAGACAGAATAATGTGGGTGACGGAGACTCAGTGCTGCAAAATACCACATCATCCCGATGAGCCCAGTATTCTCCACCAGTAAGTCGGAGCCTTGTGCTGCTCTACCAGTGCCGCCCGGCTCCACGACTGCTTTTTAATATTAAGCTTATACTACACAATGACAAGCTCAGTGAACAGACAGAAACTGTGAATTTTTCTACCAGCTGGAAATTCGTGTTTAGTGAATTAACCCTGTGATGGCAGAAGCACAAGAGAGCAGAGGACAGCCCGTGACATTAGACTTGCGAGAGGGAGCCAGGGAGCTGATTTCAGCTCTTCTCATTAGGAGAGAGTCCAAGATGCAGGTTACAGCATGCGCAGATGCTGACGCTGAAGCAGTCATCTCCATCCTACAGTCAGCCACAGAGTTCTGCTCTGGCTTCAGGGGACCCTCTTCACTGTGAGGGTGGTGAGGCACTGGAACAGGTTGCCCAGAGAAGCTGTGGATGCCTCATCCCTGGAAATGTTCAAGGCCAGGTTGGATGGGGCTTTGAGCAACCTGGTCTAGTGCAAGGTGTCCCTGCCCATGGCAGGGGGGTTGGAACTAGGTGATCTTTAAGGTCCCTTCCAACCCAGACCGTTCTATGATTCTGACTGAGGCAGCTCAGCCCAAATCCACTCCCTTTGTTCAGAACTAGCTTGAAGTTTCTTCACAGCAGGGAGAACTTCAGTCAGCCTCCAAAGGGACGGCTGCTGGGGTTACCCATAACTGTCTCACTTGGCACAGAGGCCTCGGAGGAGCCCCACTGGCTCTGTAGCCAGGGCAGAGCACCTCAGCTCTCCCTCCTGTGTTGCTACAACATGAACCCAGAAAAGCTTTGGATGGGAACAGGCACGTCAGCTCAAGCCTTCACCTCTGTGGTGTCCTTCCTTTCGTTATCTCCCACTCTTCATTTACAGTTCATTCCAGGACCGAGTGCAGTCCCCACACCACCAGAGCCAGCTCCTTGTTCCAGAAAGACTGCAAGAGAGGCATGAACAGCCAAACTATGAGACGCTGCCAGAGCATGGCCTCAGTGCCAGCATCAGGCCCAAAACCAGCTTTGGGAGCAAACTGGGGAACAGGCGTAATGATCCTGTAGTGACTGTGTCACCTGTGAAACCCAGGGCAGGCTCAGAGCACTCCTGGCTGTCACCGGCAGTTCGCTGCCCTGCAGAAAGGCCTGCCTGCTAAGGACTACATGTCATCTCCAGGATTCAACTATTAAATTCAACACAGTTTTTGTGCAGAAAACTGTTCATGTGTCTCTAAACTTCTATTTCCAAGTCATTAACTGGATCAATATACAACAGTGATCTTTAACTTTAATCTCTTTGCTGGTCTGTCTATAGTTTGCTTTCTATTACACTCACTTTGGCTCCTGCTGCGTGGATGGAGATACACAAACTGTGGTAGTGCCTGGGTAACGGAGCCACTAACACATCTCAAGGCTGTGGTTTTCGTTCTGTGAAGAATTCAACTCAATCCCAGTTCAGATAATTCCCCCCGGCGCTCAGCCTTCTTGCCTGTTGAGTGCTCATTCACACCCCCGTGCCATGCTGCACATGCAGCCCCAGCCATCGCAGACCAGCTTGTGAAATAATTCTCTTGTTTTTATGTTTGTTTTTTGTTTATGTCAGTTCATTTGCCTGATGCAACTCACAGACCAGCCCGTGATGTATCTACTGTGGGGTGGAGATCAGCAGCGGGCAGGGCAGGACTACTAACTGCTGAACATTGGGTGCCATGAAAGTGTTGCCTCCAGCTCTTACCACTATTTGTCTGCAAGGTGACACAACTAAGACCGAAAGAAAAAGACCCACAGCCTTTGCAGCACCTGTCTTCTCTCTTAAAACTCTTAGCAAGAAGAAGCAAGGGTGAGTCCAGCTGTTTCCAGCTGAGGAAGACAAGATCAACTCCATAAATACACTGCAGGGCAGGCCCCAGGGTGGCAGGGGAACTCCTGTAGTTATAGGACACACTTTACACAAAAAACCCAAATAGACTAGAAAATGAGAAGGAGGTTGTGGAACAGCTGCCTGACCAAAGCAGCAGAGATTAAGAAATATATATAATTTAAAAATGAATTTTGGTAGACTCATAAAATGGTGTTAATGGTTCTCAGGGTGCAGTCGGCTGGAATGTCCTTTCCAGTCCTACATTAATCATATTTTGTACTACTCCCCTGAGACAGATGGTCCCTAGAACAGGTGGTTTAGTTATTATTTTTTATTGTGCTAGAATAATGCCGTGGTCTTGAAAACTCTAGGCTCTGAGCCAAGGAGAAGTCACAAAGGTCTGGACGCATCCTGCCTAACTTAATGCTTGTAACTGAAACACCTAAGTGAGAAAGCCTGGGAAAGATAAGGAGCAACAAATCACTGTACAACCCAGGGACAGAGGGTGGCTCTCTCCATCCAGCCTGAAATCCCTCTGGAAGGAGTTCACTCTTTCTAATGTCTATGGACAGAGCTCAGACACCAAATCTAAACAGGGCTCCTAATTTAAACACTTCAGTTAAGGGCCTAATACTCTGCGGGATGCATCTAGATCAAAATATCCTGGCGGAGTGTCCATGTGGTGGTTTCTTTGTGCCCTGTTTTCCTCCAGCACTCATGGTTACAGGTTAGCTTCAAAGCAGCTGTGATGTAGAGCGCATTTAATTTACTCCAGCTCTTGGTCTGCTTGCTGACTGGTGTTTAAAGCTGTTCCCACTTGCTGTGTTAATGTCTTCAGAAGTTTTTCAAAGGTGAATGTGCTCAATCTGTTGCTGCAGACTAATTTAAATATGTTTTGCATAGTGTAAGTATTTTGCTTTGAGTGTTTTAACCCACCCCCTCATTACCAGGACTAATTGTGAGTTGACTGTATCAAGCTTTTTACGCAGAGATGCCTACCCATGTCAATACCAGGTCGTAAGATGCCTACCCATGAAAACAGCAGGTTGTAGTGCATGGAGAGCGTTCAGAGAAAGGGTCAGCACGAGGATTTGGAAAATCGTGAGCGTTCAAAGGTTTGCAGGGAACCCATAGAGGTGGTGTAGTTCTTTTTCCTACTCAAGGCAGGATTGACTGCGCTGAATCATGATGTGTTTGTCTAGTCTATGCTTATGCCTCTGATGATGGAGACTCTAACCATCCCCCCAGGCAATCTACTCCAGTGCTTACTGGTAAAATTATTTAATGCTTTCCTAACATTTAACCTAATATTTCTAGCTGCAACTTTTTGTCCTGTTCACTGGCCACATAGTACAGCTTGTTCGTGCCCTCTCTGCAGCAGCTCCCTACATATTTGCAGACTGTTATTATCTCTGCCCTTCTCTTTTTATTATGTTAAAGAATCTCATTCCAATTTTTTTATTGTAGGCTGGTTTGTAGTGTCCTGATAATTCATGCAATTCTCTTCTGGATCCTCCAGCCAGTCCACAGCTTTCATGAGGGTAGAGCCCAGTACCACACCTGGGACTATAGTTCAGATCTATTTGGTGCTGATGCAGCAGAAGGACAGACAGATTTCTCTTTGCCTTGTTCTCCTGTTGGTGCCTCCCAGGAGGGTTTTTGCCTCTGGTACAACAGCGTCGCATTGCTCGTTTATGTTCCCCTAGGGATGCACTAAACCATTCGGATTCTTTTGTGCAGAACTGCTGCCTGACAAGTTTTATCCAGCACATATTTATGCAGTTGATGTTCCAGTCTAAGCATAAGTAATACCTAGGACAACTTCTTATTGAATGTCAACCTGATTTTTTTAAAGTTAATTTCTCCAGTTTTTCAAAAACTTCCTTCTAGAGTGCCTATATTCCCCTAAAAATACCAGAAATGCTCTTCTGCTTCTGACTGAGGGTCACTGTAGTATCTTACCTCCAAAGGTGGCCACACACTGGGGAGGTGTGAGAAGAGGATAGGTGTGTGTGACACTTTCCATAGGTGCCTTCCCAGCCCCTGGCTGCTTGAGTATCTCCTGAGCCTTCGTGATTTGTGTCTACACCTTTGGCAAGAAGCTTCAGAGGTGTATTACCTGTTGTATGAAGAACCATCTCCTTTTGTTTCTCAGCCTGCTATCAGTTTCACAAGCCTCTTCTCTGCTCTGTCACCTGGTTATGTGACAAATACTAAATATGGTGCCCAGCACAGACCCACGTGGAAACACAGTCAATGCATGCTTTCATTTTGATGGCTAGTCACTGAAAACTATATCTTAAGTATGAGTCTAATCATGTTTTCACCCCTCTACCTTGGTTTGTTCTACACCATTTTCCATAGCTTGCTTATGACATCTGGGAAGGCGTTTCAGAAATTAATACTGGGAAAACTTTCTTGTTCGGGGTTTTGCAGCACCAAAGGTGTGCTATATGCAAGGGACGTGATCCCCAGGGGTCAATAATAGAACCAAATGTCCATATCAGGGTATGGTTTTTTTTTCTTCAGTTCATTGCATGGCCAAATTCACTGTTAGTGTAAAATGCTTTGAAGTCAATGGGATTACATCAGCAGAGAATCTAGAAATAGAAGTGAGAAATGGTATTTCATGAGTAATTTCCAAAGTGGTTGGGCTATAACTTTAAAAAGAAATAATGATCAAATTAACTTATGATGCAGAAGTTGAAATGATGCTGCTGCTTTTTTTTTTCTTGTACTATGTTCCAAATTAGTTAATGTCCCATAAAAGAAAGCCATTAATGGAATCACAAAAGCTCCTGAAACCTGAACTGGACATTCCTGCCAAAGTCCCTGGCAATAATTAGCTTGTTGCAACTCCAAATCAGTAGAAGAATCTTGAGATATTATGAAAAGGAGCTTAAATCTATGGACCTCCGATCCCTTCAGATAGCATCAGTTCGAACTTTTTATCTGAACACACACATAAAGTGTCAAAAGAAAAAAGAAGAAAAAAAAAAAGCTGGTTTCGTGGCATGTGAACTGTCACAGAGCTAAGTTTGGAGTCCCAGCTTTGCTCAGAGGAGAGCTTCCCTGCCAACCACTGTTTCATAAAAATGTTGGCTCTAAATTAGCTTAACAGAACAAATGATTTAAAATTGGAAGTATTGGCCAATTGATCATAGTACCCAGAATGCACGATCACATTTTGCTGCCAGTGAGGCCTCAGCAGGGTAACATTTAAGCTGATAGTAATTTAAATTGTATTTCAGACTTAGACAGCTTCTTCCTCTAATTCCGTGAATGACTGATCTGGGCTCTGGGCACTCAGTGAATTTGCAGCTGTGCATTGGCTTTCCTGGACTTTCTATGTCTGTAAAGCTGTGGTTGCACGGTCACAACATGCAACAGCGTATTTCTGCTCTTTCCTCATCTGTGCCTCCTCGACTTGCTTTATCTCTCCCTGCGCTTTAGTGCACCAGATCCCCAGTTGTATCTTTGGTTGAAAGTTAGGTCCGTTCCCAGCCTCGGGTTACAGCACAGCCCCACAAGCATTTGCCTCTGGTGTAACTTCAGTTACAGGTGCATGGTGGTTCCCCCGACCTCTTGTTGGGTCCTGGCTCTGGCTATCTGGTGTGATTTTTGAGGAGGTGCCATAATCTGGGCTATCTCGTCACTGATGTGACATCCACACACTTTGCATGGGGCTTCATGACATCTCTGAAGTAGCCCATATGCCACCTCTTCCCTAAAACCATGGCTTGGTGGAGCTCTTGAGATTTTCTTGGACTGCAGCTGCTGGAATTTTGTTCAATATCCACAACTGAGAGGTGGACCCTTAACTTTTTTGCCTTACTGATAAGACTGAAAGCAAATACTATTGGCTTGGTCCACATGTGGAAATGGAGAAGCCTTCTCCTTGTGACAGACTAAGGGTCGGCCACCTTCTGCATGCTGAAGGCATCATCCTTTAGGTGGGTGCTCACCATGGGCTGAAGCAAAATAAATAAGCTGGGGTAGAGAAAATGGAGAAGACTGCGACCTGTTGAAGAGGAACCATTCCCTGTATCTCGGAACAGCCAGTAGCCTAATTTTAAGGGAGTTCTTTTTCATTTCCGCAGTGCCCACAGGCCCTAAGATCAGGGCTTTTTGTTCTAGGAAGGGATGCACTCGTATCTGCCACCAAACCACCTTTTGTCTGATGCTGCTCTTTGCAGAAGAGAGCAGCTGCGAGGCCAGTGTGGTTTCAGGGTGAATGATGTGGATGTTGGCAGTGCAGCTGGTCCTCCTTTCCTTCCACCCCTGCCTGCATGCTCTTCTACAGCCTGTGCCCTCAATGTTTGCTTACAGGACTGCTTTGGAGTAGGGATGGATGTGTCTCTAGCAAGGTACCCTAACAGTAAAGTGGCATCAGAGGAATGTAATGTTTTCCCATGGGGTCTGTCCAAAGCTTCATCGCTGGCAGTAGTGATATGGCAGGAAACATCTGGAAACAATCATAAAATAATTGTCTTCATAAAGAGGAACTAGATGGGCTCAATATGCCTTTCTCTCCTGAGACCTCATCTTCCAAGGTAACAGGTCTGCTGCTCTGTGGGGACATGGCTGTGTAAAAGAAGGATGATCCTAACCTCGTGGAGAGCAGCTTCTACTCTTTCAAGCCCCCCCAATATGCAAAATTTCTCATGAAACGTTTGCTTGGAATATGCCCAAAGTTCAGGTTGATTCTGAATTTTACTTGCAACACATTAAGCAAACTATTTTTTTTTAATTAGTTAGGCAACCTCTCGCTCCAAGCACACCATTTTTCACAGGGTACATTTATTTCGGAGTGATCATGGTGAAGTTCAGCTTCATGTAACCCTAAGATCCTGCAGGCTGAGTACACACTGGAGCAGCTCTGTGCTGATTCATGGTCACTTGTTGGGCCAGGGCAATATGATCCAGAAGGTGAGCCCTTCAAATAAAGGTACAGTATACCTGAGGTGTATCTGCTTCAGCCAGAACAGGAGCAGGGTGAGGGCAGGCAGAGAACAGAGGCATCATGGAAACGAAGAGACAAAATCCAAAGAATATTTTGTTCAGCAAGGCTGAGCAAAAGAATGGAGAATGCAGCAAAAAGGAAGAAGCTGTGACAAGTTTCACCAGAAGCACTGTGTTAAATATAGCCCTTGGATTTTCTCATTATTAGAATTGGTAGCTGAGCTGAAGACAATCAAATCTCATGCTTCGATACATAAACTGCTGCAGGCATCTGGAATGAACCCCCTCTGCCTCTTATGTGGCACCATACAGTTAATCAGAAATGTTAGTAACAAGAAAGCCATTTCCAACAGTTAAATTCAGAAGACCTGGCTTCTGTTCCTAGTCCATCGCTGATCCTGTCTGGCCACAGGCAAGTCTTTCCCGTGCTGTATGCCTGAATTTCCCGCTTTTATGAAAGGAGACAGGGCTACCCACTTGTCTTAAAAAATGCATCAGGAGCTGAGGGTTGCCAAGAACCAGTGCTCATTAGGAAGGGATTATAAGGGGTTAGGATTTGCTTCCTGGGAAGCCTGTCAAACATTGCTGGGCCTTGGAGCAATGGAGAGGCCTGGCATTACGAGATCTGAATTCCCCTTCTTGCGTGGAAGGATGGATTCACCTGGAGCAGCTGCTTCTCTACAGCTCTGCCCTAATCTTTGTGCCTGTAATCAAATCCATTCAAACAAATTAGTTTTAAATTGAAAAAAGGGAGGTAAACCCACACTGAATAAATTGTATCGGTTTAGTGAAGGGATAATTGCGTTCTTCATCTGTCAGGAAAAGCTGCCATTGTGATTTACACTCACTAACTCCAGTCTCGCCCCGTAATGGGTGCAGTGATGTACAGTTCACCACACTTGGCTTCTCAGTGGCGCGCTCTCTAGCTGGCTGGCTGTTCCTCCCCCGACTTATGAGTTGTGCCTGATGTGATTGTGTCATTAGTCCAGAGCACAGGCTGGAGACAGCAATTTGCTTCTCATTAAGAGTGAAACTTCAAATTGTTTCCCACTGTTTGCCCTAAGAGATGTTAGGTGACATTACTGTATTTCTAAAAGAAATTAATACAATCAGCAGAGCCTGGAAGGCTCAAGGCAAGGGTATTGGTAGGGGAGGGTTTTTCTTCAGCTCACTGGTTTGAAGGTGACTTGCTGCGATAAATGGCTGTTAGTTATTTCTATCTGATGCCTGTTCTGGGGAGCCAGCTGGAGAGAGCAGTGGCCCTGTCGTAGTTCCTGATGAGCTGAATCAGAGAAGCAGCCCCCACACTAGGCCTTGTTAAGAAGCACAGCAGAGAGAACAAGGAATGATTAACCCTAGGGAGCAAACTCCTCTCCCATGTCTGCCAGCTCCCGCATGCCCTGGCAGTGCCTGGATGGGTTTCTGGAGGAGTCACTGTCCACCGATGCTGTGCTGGGGGCTGTGCTCTCCCAACGATTGCCTGTAAGCGCAGGGTGCTGAGTGCATGCGATATTACTGAACAGGCATTCGGCAGCAGAGATCCAGGGCTCACTGGAGTCAATGGGGATCCTTTGTTAGTGAGCTGAGCGCCAGAAAAGGCTGAGAATCCTTTAGTCCGTGTGCTTAACCGGAGTTTGGTTGCAGGGTTCCCAATTGCCCTCCTGCAGAAATGAATGAGGCAACGCAGAAACGGGCAGGGAGAGGAATTCATAGGCTGACAGAAAGGTATGCGGAAGGAAATTGAGTTCTGTAGAATCTTACTCAATAGGTGGGTGAATTCATTACAGAAAATCTTCTGAGAGCAATTGTAAGTGGCTAATAGCGTTTGAATGAAACTGATAGCCCTGCTATGGAGTGCGTGGGAATAACAGTCTCATTATGTTTCACAGGGCATCCCTTATATTCAAAGGGTGATACACTGAGCACAGAGGGGTGGAGGAGTCACTGATTGAAGTGAGACAAGAAAGACTAACCGGAGAAACTTTGCGGAGTATAATTGCAAGGAAAATAACTTCACTGGGAGAGCAATTATGCTGTGTGTTAGTCTACAGAGAAAATGCAGGAACTGTATTGCTCCACGTTGGACTTGGAGCTCTGGAGAACCAGCCTTGTGAAACAATCTTGCAGCAGTTGGTGCAAGGACTCTCTTTCCTGCCATTCCTACAGAGGAGGCAGCAGAGAAAGCCCTTTTGGCCAACAGCCTAGTGAGGTGCAGCCCTGATCAGAAGCATATTAATTGAGTTAATTTACAAAATGCATTCAATTGTTGCATTGCCCAGGCATGGAATCCTTTGCAGTAATGATGACAGGGTGTCAAGGGTGGGTGCAGTTGAATGCTGGCTTTGCTCAGGCTCAGCAGGGGTTAGTTCACTGTGTGGCAGACCTAATGACAATGTCATCAAGGCAAGCAGACTTCTGGTCTTCTGGGGGCTCCTTGTCTTTGGAGCAGCCTCCATTCACCAGAATGATTCTGGACCCCAAGGGGGTGCAGTGTACCGAGAGCTTTAAGTGCACCATGAGGGTAAGAATATGGGCATGAGATTCCTAAATCAGGTCTTCCCAGCCTGTTTCCACTCTTCTGTAACCTTCTGCAGCACCGAGATTGGGGTTTGCCTTTGTCACAAGGACGTTTCCCCACACTTGGGAAGCAAAGGCTCCCAGGGACAATGGGGCAGTTTGAAGTCCTCTGTCTCCCTTTGCTGAGAGCTTTCCCCCAAGACTTTCCTGACTTTGATTATTTCCCCTATCGCTGTTTCTGTGGTCAGTTCTCCATTTTAGATCTGTACCCCTTTGGCTGGAGTGCAGACAGCACCAGGCATGTGAGTATTACCTGCCACTCTGCTGGCTCTAACCTGCGTACAAATGCCCCTTCTCAGGTGTTGTGTGGCAGAGGGGGATGTGTACTGATGCACAGAAGCCTCTAAATTAGCCGTCTGATATATGGGCCCCTTGAATACTCCTGTCAGCTTCAGCTTAGAGCCGTTGCTAGACTGCTTCACCCTGGACAAGGTCAGAAAACCAAGCAGCTCTGACCAGCTTTCGGGCATCCGTCTCCAGGATTTACTGAGCCAAATAGGGCAGAGGCTGGTGCATCATTGGACAGTGGGAAGTGGCAGTACCTCGGAGTATGTCTGTGGCCAAGAACAGATTAGCTTTGTCTAACCTGAGCTGATCTTTGATCTGAGGTCCTCCTTGAGGTCTGATGACTTTGATAAAATCCCCTGGAGGAACAAAGCCTGTTAACTCCTTAGATCTCAGAGCATGAAACATTGGTCCCCCTGTTTATGTCTCCACACAGCTACTGTCCCATTGCCGTATGGATTTTAATAGGTACAAGCATGCTAACTAAAACCACAGGGACAACTATAATGCTTTTTATGAAGGGCTTGATTTTCTACAGTGAGACCAGGCTTTTAGGTAGAGGTATTATCTTTTATTATATCAAGTATAGTTGGAAAAAGCAGAGAAGCTTTCAGGCACACTTGCCATTATTCATGTCTGGAATAGAAGCATCAGATTTGAAAGCTAAATACAAGTTGAGCATGATTGCTCAGAGTTTGATTAGAGATGTATCAGTTAGTTCATCTCTGAAAGAAAAGGTAGGTGGTACGTATGCAGTAGAGCGGATGTTAGTAGAGAGATGTGATAGCGTGCTTATCTCCTAGGAGAAAAATGGCGATAGTTAGCTTATAGCCTGTGTAGCACAGAAATGTTATTGGTGACAATTGGCTTGCTGCAAATCAATATTTCCATTTGATCCATGTTTAGTCAGATTTCCTGCTGCTCGTAGGAAACTTGATTTCCCATTCTTCAAATGCTTTGGAGAAAGGGGAAACCCAATTTCTGCACTATGTATCACTGGGTAATTCACGTGCTGGTGTCCTGTTTTATTTCATGTTGCTGCTTTGCAGGAAACAATTTCACCGCTGTCTTCATGCTGCCTTAAATACTGTTTTATCCATGCATAGTTTCACAACCTCGCCTCTTCGTTTATCAGCTTGCCAGTGAAGACAATACCCTTCCCACTGCCTGTGTTTCAGCAGTGCTTATTTTGGGAATATGTACCACAGAACGGAGCAGGAAATGATGGACTGCCTGTAGAAAGAGTGACATATCCTTGAGTCCTCCAAAATGTTTCATAAGAATTCCCAAATGTTCTGTTCAAACTACCACACAGTGATTACTGTTAATATTTCTCAGTAAGAAAAAAAAAAACCAAACTTATTTGTGTTTGCCATTTTATGATTTATGTAGAAAGTTTTTCATTATAGGGAGAAGAGGTATTTTGCATGCAAATTGCCAAAAATCCAGTTTTCAATTAAAATAAAAAGATTCAGTCTGAACTCTTCAGCAAGACCTCCTAGGTTAGCGTTCACACGTGCTACCGCACTCATGACAGTTAGGTGATGTGTTTCCCTCGGCTCTCACGACTGAGACAAGCACTGCTTTGGGTACATTTCCAGTCCCTTTCCTTCAAATTATCAGCTCAAATCCACTGACTCACATGAGTAATAATGAGGGAAGAACCCCACATGCATTTGAAGCAAGCCCCTCACCTCTAAAAGAATTTTTGTTTGAGTAAGGCCCGACATTTACTGGCCATTAGCTATTCACTTCAGATTAGGCTTGCTTTCTTTTTTTTTTTTGCACAAAGCTTCTGGATCTGCTGTGAAAAATCAAAGAATTCTGATGCATTTTTTAGCACAATTTAGTATCTTGTGCTAAATTAAAAGTGACTCCTAGGTTACTGGCTTCCCTTCTGCCTGGCACATAATAAGAATAGCAGGTATTTTGCTAATGTTTTCTTATTCATCATTTTGTCCCTGATTTTTAGCAAGCTGTCTCACCTTTTGTTCTCTGATTTCTCTTCCATTGCCTCTTCAGCAGATAATCTACCTCCTTGGGAGCTGAGCTCCCTGATGAATTTTTCTCTGCATTACCTCTTGATCTGCCCTGAACCCAAAATCTGATTCTGGGTTTATCCCTGGAAGACAAAGTACAACTCCACTTCACCAGCTCTTCATCAGGGGGGGTTTGGGGAAAATGCCTCATTATTAGTTTGCATTTCGTACTCATTCTTTCATTACCTTAAGAGCACTTTCCCCAGCTTGACATCCTTTAACGTGTATTTTCAGACTATTTCTGGTATTTAACTTGATCTCTGATCATAAAGGCTTTTTTTCTTCTTCTACATCTTCTATTTTTTTTCCTCCCAAACTTGCACTAAGCTGTAGCTTGACTGTGAATCTTCTGGGTCAGACACCAGCATGCAACTATCACATGCATCAGGTCCCCACTTAAGGAGCTGAGGGGGATGCCAGATGTCTGCTACTGGGCTAACTTCCAGCTCTTTGGCATTTCAGTACTATCATATGTTTCTTACCCATGCTTATGTGGTCCTTTGGTCTTGCCTCTCCCTGGGAAATCAATTCTGCTGCCTACTCTAGTGTTGTCTCTAGTTCTGCCATATAATGAAATGCTAAAAATTAAGTGTAATCAGACAGGCCTGGGTATCCTGATGTCTCTTCAAAGTAGTAGCACTTTGGGAACATCTGACATCTTATGCTCACATCCACGTTGTATATTCCAGGCTGATGTGATCCATGGAGCCAGCCAAAACATCAAGCCAAGCAAAGCTGATATACCCTGACTCTCTACCCAGCCTGCTGTGCCAAGACAGCAGCGCCAGGGCTGGCAGGTCAGCGAGTATGCTGAGATGTGTGCACTTCTCTCCTCTTTCAGTAAAAGAAGGACTGGGCTGTTTTGGTTAAGCCTCAGGGTGACAGATATATGAGGGTAAAATCATTAAGATGGGGAACATGGTGCAGCTTGCTGTCAGCTCATCAATTACTTCATCCAACCCATATGGTCATAATATAAAAGTACCAAGCATGCATGCAGAAACTGAGATTCAAGAAGAGTTAAGCTGGGCTAAATTACAGACCAAAAAAAAAAATTAAAAAAAGTAACTGATAGTCTGGCTTGCTTCGTGTTTAAATTTCAGTCTTTTTTCTTGACTCCGGCATGCGTTTTAAACATTTATTATGGGTTGATGATGGTTTGCAATTTTCATTTGCGCTTTATTTCCCTGAGGAAAGCTCAAATGCAAGCACAGCATGTGGCTTGCTGTAAGTTGCCTGCTGGATGGTTTTGTGTGAAGTTTTCCAGCTGGGTTCACAAACACATAAGAAGTTAAACGATTTGTTTAAGGTCACCCAATGAACCAGAGGCCTTCATGGTAATAAAACACAGTGGTCCTTGACTGGAAGAATATCATTTCAGTCCTACAAGGCGAAACTTTGCAACACTTTCAGTTACCTGTCTATCTGCTCAGAACGAAAGAGATGCATTCACTGGAGACTAAAGATATATGAAGATTAGATTATGTATTTGCACATGTAGGGTCATAAATCTTGATTCAGTATGGATTACCCTTAAGAGATCAAGAGAAATGGCCTCAGTAATGACTGCTTTGTCATTAAAAAGCCACACGCATTTGGCATTGCAGTCAGCCATTCAAAATTCTCCCTCTAAATGGTTTGGTGGACAAGAAACAAAACAAAGGGTCCTTCTACTTTCAAAGGGCAAGAATAAATAGGAACAAGCATGTGTGAAGCCTATCAATATTTCAAGCAAACACATAGAAGTGCTGTGCACGTGTAGATGCCACAACCGTCAGTGCACCTCACTGAGATTGGGCCTGAAAATGTTATTGCCGGTGCCGTCATGTCTCTGCATGGAAGAGACTCTAGTAAGATCTGGAGTTGAAGAAATGCTTTAGGAGTTGGTAGTCGATCTGTTCCAGATGCCTGCCAATGGCAAGGGGTAGGTGAGTTAGTGTTGGGGGATCTTAATGCTGAGGCTCTTTCAGTAAGATTAAGCTGTAAGACAAGAAAAGAGGTCTGGATTCCAGGCAGCATGCGATGGGGACCTGATGTTTATCTGGTTTGTATCACTCCTTCAGGACGTTCAGCATGGCAATATGTCCTGAGGTGAAACCCTTCATCTAGAAATAGAAATAATTTGGACATTTTACAGAGATCAGACAAAAATGAAGGCAAAGAACAAAGAGAAATGCATAGCTCGTGGTTTATTTGGTAACAATTCAGGAATTGGAATGATTAAATGCATTTATTTGCACATTGGTGTTAAACTTATTTGACTATTTCAGTGAGAAAGAAACTTAGAAGTTGAAACTTCCCATTTCAGCCTTTTCTAAACAGTATTTTGAGTGGGTGGTGTCCAAGATCCTCCCATTCATACATGAGAAAACAAAAAGCAAGCAATGAAGCTGCAATTTGAAAGCCAATGCAGACAATACAGAATATTTCATTTGACCTGAAAGAAATTTTGTTGAAGAGCTTATCATACCAGGAAAAAAAGAAAGGAAGAAAAAAAAGAATATTTTTTCCCATTTTGGGGGTTTTGGTCAGTGAACTGAAACATCCGTTATTTATGCAGCTCTAATCACAGAACTCCAGACAGCTGGTTGCCTCAATCACACTGATTCGCTCTTATTCACAGGTGATGTTACTCCCTTGTATGAAAGAGTGATCCACTTAACAGCCTAACGTGTTGAGCAGATGTAGTTAAAATCTTGATGCCAAGTGGAAATAATGAGAACACTCCCAAATGCATTAGCTACTCCTCTCACTGAAGTCAAAGGGATCATTTTGACTTGTATTTGCTGTTTCATATTATTGCCCAATTACTGTAATCTCAGCTCAGCTTTTAAAGGTCATCTCTGCCTTTTCTTTCAGCTTGGAGGCCAGGGACTGAAGAGGGTTTATCCATAGGTAATCAAGCCAATGTAATGGTCACTGATTAGAAACCATCTCGGCTCTTTCCCCATTCAGGTGGTATATGCCCTGTGGAAGGCATTACTCTCACCTCAGCAGCGCTTCAGGGTGTATTTAACACAGAATAAAGGCATCCAGATGAGGCTGTAATTGGGTCAATGTAGGAAGCAGAGCGAAATTGCCTTCTTTCTTCCCGTTCCTTGGCCCAGCAGATCCCATGCTACATGGCAGTCAGTGTAACTCAATGGAGCGGTAGAAGGACAGTTGTGCCCCAGTATGGCGTAAGGGGATAGCAGGGTGCTGCCCCCGCATACACCACCACAATTGCGGCTGATGGTCCTGGGAGCCGGTGTGATTTGCGAATTGAGTCTCTCTTCCCTCAGCCACCATCTATGTACTATGTGGAGGGTGAGATCCCGTCCTCATCCTTCAAAAGACCTGCTGTACTTAGGCTGTCTTGGGAAGGGAGATGGTAGGAGGAAGGGGTTTTTTCTAACACCAGATCATTTTGAAGCACTTTCTGTTTGCAATAGCTTTCTGGTCTCAAGGAGGAGCATTAATAGAGAAACTGCAGTGAAGAAAACTGAGGAATTGTGCACTCTAGGTAGAATAAAATGCATGGCTCAGACTGGGTGAGAAAGGATAGGGGAAAATGGGGAACAAAAGTCATAAATCTATGAAGCTGAAGAACCCGCCCTGTGATTTTAAGGGCCTGAGTTCCTCAGAGAGAGCACAATGCATGGGGTTATCTGACTTTGCTTTTGGAGGTACAGCTGACCATACTGACTGATCTCCAGTGACTATGTGGTGCTTTCAACAAGGTTGGCTCCACTGGAGATGCCTGTACTGTAGACATCTGCCCTTAGTTGGATGACTCCTCATTTTGTCCAAGATAAAGAGCAGACCAAGTGAATTTACCTCCACTTAACATAACCCCTGCTCCCTAACAAAAGCAAAAGGCATTGAATCAGACTCTGATCTGGATTTTGTATTAATACATTTGAGGACATCATCACTGACACATTAGTTACTATCTGATGGCTTTTTATTTAGCAGAAAGCTGTAAACAAGAAGGTCTGACGTTCTCTGATATGACAATCCCTGTAAACTGATGCTAGAGGCCTGCAGATGTATGAGGAGACAGCTATGGGAAAACAAATATGCCAGGAAGATTTGGGGGTCTGAGAGTTACCCTGCACTTCAGAAAAATACACATGAGAATCCTTTTTATGGGAAAGAGTGGTTGCAAACAGCAGGGATTTTTCAAGACAAGCTGTTCCAGTAAGATGAGACAGGTACCTTAGAGGCAGTTCCTCCAGGGAACCTTCTCTCCACTCTGACAAGGGGGCTGAGGAGACCAAAACAAAACAGCTCATTCCTCCTGATGAAGTCTCAACAAGATTGCAGTAACAGCAGCTGAACCACTGACTCCCAGAGTATGTCCCAGTCAGAATTAGTGGGTTTAGCTTTGCCTAGCAATAATAGTGCTGCTGTCGCACCAAAGACCTGTCCTTCTGTATGGCAGCTCAGAGCACCTCGGAGATGGGTAACGTACTCATTTACTAGGCTGTTTTTTCTTGACAGTGAGTATCACGTTAATGCTGATGGACAGTTGTTATTTCTGTGTGGGAGAAGGCGATGTAAGGACCTAGGCCTTCAAGAGATATTGGGGCACTTGGAATCGATCGTTTTGTCATCTGGAGACTCATTTTTTGATATCCTGCTCAGCCAGAGCTCAGATACTAATGACTGGGGCTTCCTCCACACTCCTTAGCACTGTGTGACTGCTGAGCCTTGCAGGCATTATAGGAGGAGGGAGATTTAAGGAGGATGGGGAAAGCTAAGGAGGTTTTTGGAGGATTCTTCCTTCCTGTCACAGAAGTTATTAATGGTTTGTCAAGCAGGTGAGTTTTCTGGGTCAGGTCTGGATTTCTGGATCCATTACCAGCCACAGCACAGAGACCTATCACAGCTTTAATTCTATCTAAAAGGAAAATTGGCTTTCTCTCCTCTTAGCCTTGTTCCTCAAGCATCCCAAATCCACAAGAAGCTAACCTGTCTCCACTTCTGTCTACGGTATACTGCTATGGGAAGGGGAGTGCCTTGGAAAGCAGAAAGGAAGAGCTAAGGTTATTCTGTAGGCTCTGTGTCGTGTGGAGTGCTTGAACTAGCTTATAAACGGAACCTGGGTAATAGCCCAAACTGTGATTTATGACAGCTTCATCAGTGTGAGGTTGGTTTGAAAGACATTACACAATGCTGAATGTGCCGCCTGTACAGAAATGATTCAACTAAAATGTTGCAACGTGCACAGGACTATGCATTTATCTCATAAAACACCCAGCAAAGAACCATCATAACTCACAAAACTCATGGTTTTTAGCAATAGAAAGAAAGGCTTTGCAACAAGAAAGGGGTAAAGAATATCACTCAGAAATTATTGTAGAAATGTGTCTCTTTAAAGGAGTTGACAATAATACGGGTTTGATTATTTCTGAAGGGACTTAACTGGCCTTTATATCCAGATTCCATTCAAAATGGATAATTTTCCATTTAAAAACATATTTCCCCCCCCAGCGAGTAGGAAATGAAACTAGATGACTTTGTATCCTTAAAAAACGTATTATCCAGATTATCTTTGGGGAGATTTAAAGAAAGAAACCAATCTCTTTGCAGCAGTGAAATTTTAAAGCCTGCTAATTTTACTGTGATGCTTTAAAATAAAGAGACAATTTAATTCTTCTGATGTAGCAGTGTTGTTCGGTCCTTGCTTCATCTCAGGTGCTTCTGAAAGGCACTAGAAAATAATAATCATCTTCCCTTCTAGACACATAAATCAGACTCTCTTCAGCAACATAATTTTAGATTACAAACATAAAAGTTGAGGAAGAATTCCACATCTCTCAGTTTAGCCATTTGCAGTGAAGGTCTCCCTCAAGTGATGCCTTAGCTACCACTAAGCTTGCAGTTTATTCCTCTACCTTGTGTCTTCTGGGCCTGACTTTGGGACAAAGCACTTCTAGGAGCAAACTGATCATAAAATACTACAGGAAGGAAGATTTCTCAGCAGGGCAAAATAAACAAAACCCTCTCTTTCTAATCTGGAATCCTTCGGGATAATTAAGAATACCAAGGAGGGGTCTGCAGGTTTATGTCCTCTGCTTACAAAATAGGTCAAGTAAGGACAAGACTGGTTTCCTGCCTCTTGCCCAGCCCGAGTCCATGCAGTGCTTTGCTGAGATGAAGAGTTCGGCCTTCAAGCCCAGTCATTCGCTGACTCCCACGGAAAAGGCTAATCAGCAGAGATAATCAAATTTAAAAAAATAGAAGGCAGAAAAATTGCAACTGTTTCCATGAAACGGGTATTCCTTTCTGCTTCGTGACTAACAAATTCCTGTTTTTGCATGCTTCATTTGTTAGTTATATCTCTATATATTAATATATAGATATTTACCTCTTCTATCTTCTCAAAGAAAATAAGACCTCCCTGGTCACTTCAGAACCCGTGGGAGCCTCCCATGCTGATTCTACTAGTGTCCTAGTGACAGGAATATGGACACCCTGTTTACTTTAGGCATGTATCCATTACAACGAGGGAGGAGAGCCACCATTACAGAACACGGTGAATGTCCTTTGTAGAGGTGAGATGCTTAGTTAGTTTGGAGTTTTTGGAGTCCAGGGGGATTGTTGATTTCCATCACATCTCACACGCACAGGCACAAGTAGCAGTGTTAGTGGGGTGAATCCTGTTTCCCCTCATGCTGTACATTTAGATTAATCCTGTGAAAATAGATGGCATTTGAAGAGCCTGGGCAATTTTAAGAAGATTGGCTCCAGTGGAGATGCCTACATGCCTACAATTTTCCATCTGCTTTATAACAGTTTCTAATCAAAGCCCAGGGACTGTGAAAAACAGAGGTGATGAGGTCTGGCCCAATCCTATGATCCCTCTCAACAACACGTGGACTTAGGTGACCTATCTGCCCATTGCAGCATCTGTCCTCTCATCCCTGTTTGGGCTCCAGGGACTGCTCGTTGCAGAAGTATCACCCTTCCTTCTCCAGTTCTAATCATCTTTGACCTTACTGTGCTCCTGTGGTTAATGATTAGCTATAGGGGACTTCACCAGGTCAGATCAGACCCTACCTACCTTGTGCTGGAGAGGACAGGGAGAAATCAGCTTCTCTGGACTATATGGAGGAGATAGCACTATAGGCTACTATACACTGTTACAAAAAAAAATGTTCTTTGGTCATGGTCAAATTGGCAATAAATCAGTAGTCGGAAATCTGGGAGGAGGTTTTGAATCGGAGTCATAATGGCTGTATGGGAGCATATGATGCCAGGTTTGAGACCAGTGGCCTGGTCTCACATTTAATGGGTCCAGATTGATTTTTGCTCAGAGAAGCACCTGTCTAGTGATTCAGAGCGGTGAGATAACTTTTCAGTGTTTTATCTTTCACCTGCAATGACAGAGTTTAGTTTAAGTCCTTATTCTTCCCAGGACAGAGCAGCGATTTGCTTTAGGGCTTTCATGTCCTAATCCTATGCTCTATTCATGGAGCTATTGGAAAAAACCTTGCAAAAAAATCATCACATCTCAGAGCACATAGGTCTGCTCTGCCCAGTGTTCCTCCTTCCCATTCTTAGAATTTCAGAATCGCAGCCATTTATTCAGCGTGCCTGCTTTTACAGTTTATAACCAAGCACAATAGCCTGCAGTCAGAGAATCACGGTTCAGTTCCAGTTGGAATTTTGCTCACACAAAGAATTTAATAAGTAATCCCAAGTAATGAAAAAACTCAGAGAGCACCACTGAAGCACAGATCAAGCAGAAGCTGTAAAAAAGCTTTAAACTGGCAGGCTGTATGAAGAGAAGAAAAAACTTTGAGACTAATGCTTTAAGTTTATAGTGATCTGCTTACAACCTTAGATCTATCTTTCATCGTCTGGGAGTGCATATACAAAATGTCTCACTACCAGCTGTAGCTTGAGGCCATTGTTTACATTTGTTTGCCTTCTTTGTTTCTCGTGTCTTGCAAACAGCTCATTAGCTAAAGCTGAATGTTTCCCAGGCATGGGTAGAGACTTCTAGTTTGAGCCACGATCTGGCTCACATTTAATATTGCTTGCCCCTGGAGCACAGTTTGTTCCATCGTTGCCCTTTAAGGGCTTTCTTTTCCAAAGAATAGAAGAATGGTTGCTATGAAGCAATGCTACATGCCTTATCCACATCCAAATATGTTTTTGGTTTGAGTGGAACAGGATCAATGCTTTCTCCATACTCTTGGCTGCAGGTTTCTCCTCCCTAATGCTGGTCCATCTCTCACTGTGTTCAATTTTCAGGGTGTTCTTTGACCTCTCCCAGCCTTGGACACCTGGAGATGGGGCTGAAGATGCATCCCTCTGTGCAATGCCTCCAAGCCATTCCCCAGCTGAGTTCTAAGGGCTGTTCACAGGAGGCAGTGCTTCCAGCGTTGCCCTCTCTGACACACCAGAAGCAGGTTGACCATGGAAGTTGGTTATGCTACTTCTTTTCCTGAATGGGAAAACTGGTGAGCTGGAAGAACTCTGTCCAAACAATTCTCCATGTACTTACAGGCATCTTTGCTTCTCTGCCTTGATATTCATGCTGTTAAACAATCTTCTGTCTTTCTCTGTTCTTCTGTCATGAATACCTTTGCTTTACTGCTGACCTTTCAAAGCTGCCTCAGTTGAGACCTTCTTTCCACTGCCACTACCTTCTAAACAGCTTCTTTAATGTTAAAACTCCCTGTAAGGGTAAAATCATTCTTTGAGCTTTCCAGCATCCTGGTTAACTGCTATGCCATTAGGACAATTTGCATCGCCAGCATCGCTTACACAAAATAGCGGCTACTTTGTCTTTAAAATCCATTACAGCATTGGCTGCTACCCAGCGCTAAAGCAATTGAATTACAATTAATAGCATCTCCAGCATAAGGCTTACAGCATCATGATTGGGCCAATACTTAACTTTCAAAGTTTCATCTTCTTCTTGAACTGCACACACCCCAAATGCCCTTTGTGTTTGGTTCTTCAGGGCCTGATGCCCCAGAGTTGTGCTCTGTGTCAGGGACGCGTAGGTGGTGCTGCAATACAAGTGATAAATAGTAGCAAGCAGCCTTGACTGCCTTCCCAATAGCCGTTTAGCTGCCATTTAGTAGTTAGTAATGTACCTTCTGTATCATGGCTCCTGGTTGTTGTCAGTGCAGTCCTGATCAGCTAGGCTGGAGAATTAGTTTCTATCATGCTCAGCAAAATTTACTTTAGGCCATTTTGGCTTTGCATCACAGAGGCAAAACTGTGATCCATCAGATAGATCTCAGCACAGCTTTGCTTAAGATAGCAATGCAAGAGGATGCAAAACACCCCTGGTGATAGTCCTGCTCACCATGACATGACACTCAATGCCAGATCCCCGCCTCCGCTGCAGAACTCATCTTTGTTGGTAAACTGAGGAGGTGAGGATCTGGATTCCAGACTTAGGCAAGGTGAATGCCATTTGTCTTGGCATCTCCCTGTGAAGAGAATGTGGTGTAAAGGGGAGGTATCCTTCTGATGTAGATGGTCTGCAAGTTTTGCAAAAGAAGCAGAGATCACTGTAGTCACCAAGAGGAGGTGGGAGTGCACTGGTTAGTTAGTGCAGAGTGGGTGAGAGGGGAGTGAAGGCTGTATTCCTGCCTTTTTTCCAGATCGGTTTATATCACTGCTTTCTGGTAAACTAGTTCCCGTGGAAAGAAATTATCTAGAATTTGAGGATATTTGTGTGGTTTTTGCGCTTTTTCCTTCACCTGTTCTTTCTACATCACACCTTTGCTCTGATGGGGATTTGGAGGTTTTTTGTTGTTTGCTTTTTTTTTGGTGTTATGGTTTATTCACTGGAAATATTGATTCCTCATCAAAAATTCAACAGCTTTTTGGCCCCAAAACACCACTTTTCAGCCAAGAAATGGCTTTTCATTCTCAGAAAAAACCTTTGCTTGGGTACAACTCACATTTCGTGAACTTTTTTTTTTTTCATAAAAAGCCCCACTTGTACACAACAAAATCATTTTGATGGATAATCTTTGACCAGTCTCATTGGGAACATCAAGCTTGTAGTGCCTAACCTCCTCCTTTGGCTATTTTTTTTTCTTCAGCATCTTTGGAAAGCACCACTTATTTTTCTTACAGCTTCAATGAAAGCATGGTGGAAGCACAGTTCTAGCAGACACATCCTTTCTTCTGTTTGTCAGACACTGAAATATAAATCTTTTTCTATGTCTTTTCAACAGCTTTTAGCGACATCATGTTTGGAAAAGCTGTTAATTCCTCCCTAGCTTTCGCCACTTGTATCTCCCAGAGCAACGCTCTTCCCATTTTACAGATAAAGAAACTGAGAACTGGGGAAATGAAACTAAAGCCAATGGTAGACATGAGTCATCTCCAGGCCCAGGTCCCTGTCTTGCCCTATCTCACGCCTTCCCTGTGAGCGTGACGGTCATCCTCCAGAAAGCTGCCAGCTATGGCATTACACATGATTTTGGGGTTAGACCCAAAGCAACTTATAGGTCATAGGCCAGAGAGAGGATGCTGGTTTTGGCAGGGGACTAAAGATTCTATCATTAACATGCAGTCAAAGAAAGAAGAAAGAATTCAATGAGCATGGCTACTTCACAAAAAGCCTTTGGAAGTAAGGACACACTGCAGACCTGCTCCCTCCAGCTCCTGCCTGGCCCATGGCACACAGAAAGGGTGCAACATGCCCTATGAACAGTGAAAATGCATCTATTCAGGCTGCTGTTCCCATCCCATGCAACTCTGCTAGAAGAGCCTTTGAAGTGGGATTATACAGTTTATCTTGTTTCCTCTTTTCTTCTGTGTTCAGGCATTTTTGCTCTTGAAGCCACACTAGAAAGAAGTCAGAGGCGGGGGGGGGGGAAGCTGTTTTGCTGGTTTTGGAGTCTGGTTTGCATGAGGCCGCTTTACAGTAGCACATCAGTCCCGTTGTCCAAGGAAGGGCTGAAAAAAGGGTTGTTGATCTAATAAAGGATATTAGCTCTCCCCAGGAGCCTTCCTTTGAAAAGAGAATGAAAAACCAGCATAGCCTGAAGGTGAACTTCAACCTCTAGTCACTACTCCCTTCTCCTGAGAACATTTTCTCTGCCTGGAGTAACAAAGCGATAGCTTTAGGGCACTGAACACACCTACACTTCTCCCTGGTTGCCTGCTGTCATCCTTGAGTGAGCAACAAATAAGAGGCTTCCCAAAAAATCCCTCTGCTTCCACTGGACTAGGAAGCTTGGCTGGTGAGTCCTGAGCATGATGCTCAGAAACATGGGCTGGGTATTAGGTCCAAAAATGGTCTCAGTCAATATATTTTAAGTGTTTTTTTCTGAGCTTCCCATGGAACAAGCACAGATTGTCTGGCTGCACAGTTTACAGCTGCAGCCGTGGGTAGAGACACAGCTGGGGATGCCATCAGGAGCATGTGGCACTCAGGGTGTCCACCCGCTCCCCAGCAGCAAACTCTGCTGTTCTGCAGTTAAGTTCAGCTGCCAGACACTGCTGGCCAGGCTGTCCTCAGACGTTGTGCCAGCACTCTGCGGGGTGTCTGCCAGGCCCTTGTGTGAACAGGAGACGGACACATCAGGGAACATGCTGTGCTCACAGCTGCTCCCAAGATCCCTCGTATAAGCAATATCAATATACCCTTGGCCTCAAGCAGCTAAGGACCATTGTAAGCTCTACTGTCTACTGTTCAAAGTGCAAGCAACGCTGCTATATATTGAGAAGAAAAGTACCACTTAACAAAAGGGCATTTTCTGCCAGATACTACTTTTCCCTCCAGCTACAGGAAAAATGTCACATGATAAATGGTAATCGCAGTGTTTAATACACTGCTGAGAGACGCTGGGATCCTGCAGTGATGAGGAAAGGATAGAGCCTTTGTAGAGTAGCTTGTGCTTCTTTTAGGCGTGTGCTGAAAGTGTTTTTTAGACCACCTTCCAGGATTAATCTCTTTCAGGGGTTGTCCAGCTGGAGCTTCCAGTTGAAAGCTGCTAGGAATCAGGAGGTCTGGATCTAATGTCCTGCTCTGCCATGGGTTTTCACTGCATCTTTAAATGCGCTTACGGCTTTTTCTTCCAACAGCTGCTCAGGTTCATTAGTGTGACGTTCGAGAGTTCTCAAACCCGTACCCATGTTACCAACACGGCAGTTCCCCCAGCTCTGTCCACCATTGCCTCCACCAGCTGCATCCTGAATGAAGTATGAGGAACGAGCTCACCTCTTGGTCATGATGATTCTTCATTCATCTCCTGACCTTGCCTCAGGTGATAGTGGTTTTGGCATCTGCTTGGGAAATCTGGGCTGGAGCTGGAAAATGGTGTTAAAAAAGGGTCAGATCAGTTGCCTTCTCTTGGTACGATTTCTCAGTTTCTCTTATTTGCAGGCTGGTAGGCATTTCAGATCACACAGACAATTTAGGATGAGATAAATAGCGTCTTGGCCTTCATTTGACTGCATTGACAAGTTCCCCATCTCCCATAGAGACAACTACAAAAGAGTTTCTCATCATGCCCATACTAGAAGTTATTTGAACTGTATGCTTTATTAAAGAGGCACCTCTGACCCCATCCACGGGTACTGTCAAACTCACTGTGGATCAACACAAGCCTAATGCATCCCTTGCCTCTGAAGCTTCATCTTTGGAGCTGCATGCCCTTGGAGCTTCACACATCCTTGGATGGGGTTTGCAGGTGGCAGGTTTTGACCAAGTCAAACAGACTGGCCACTTGTTTCCAGGGAATTTGTCTCAAGGAATTTGTTTCCAGGGAATTTGTCTCGGTGCCTGACCTGTTCCGACTGGGGAAAGCCTTGTTACCTATTTTGGCTTTACCTGGAAATGGGTATGTTACCTATTTCTGCAGCTGCACCTTGACACGTACCAGCACCAGCCCACCCTGAGTGCAAGGGAGTTTTTGCAAAACCCCAAATTACCACATTTGTAACTGAAATAATTCTCCAGCCTAGAATATGTTATTTGATGGGCTGACGACTTGCAGGGTTCTGAATTTCACATGTGATTATCACCTTCAGAGCCAGCATTGCTGCTTCGATCAAAAAGTTCCCTTCAGCAGGCACTTGCCCTGGACTGAATACAAAATGCAGCTTAGCACTGCTTGATATCCACATGGAAAGTGTTTGGGGATACTGGCTTTCTCAGGATCTGTTAAAAGAAGAATTTGCCCATTCTGTGAACATAAAAGGTCTCTTGATGTAAAATAGGGGGCAATAATCTTACCTTTATTAAATTGCCCCACATCTGGGGGCAAAACAACTCTCTCCTGGTCCCTCCCAAAGTGTCTGCAATTGAAGATATCATCCCATAAATATCCACAGGAGTGATACATGCCCAATTCAGAGTGATGGCTGTGGGTCAGTGATGTTTTCCTCCATGCAGGGCAGGTAATTGTTTGGGTGAGAGCTTTGTGTTTTCCATGGTACTGAAACATGTAGGGTAGGGTGAAACCTTGGGTAGGGTGAAACACAATTCAGAAAACAGCAGAGATGGCACCTCTTTTACGCTAAGGCCTGAAGAGCGACACCCCCAAAACAGCAGTGCCAGAAATGATGCCAATTGCTGTGTGCTTGGAGGAGGCAGATGCCGCTGCGGGGAGGAAGGCTGGTGCAGGGAATCAGAGATGTCAGGCTTGAGAGGTGACTTTCAGTTATGTTCTCCCAGGGCATCCTTTGGAGCTACAGTTTTCAAAACTATTGCAAACCTGCTGCAGAGCACCAAAAGGAGAGAATTATTCCTGTCCTGGCCCAAATTTGAAAATATGAATCAAGCCTTGAAAGAATAATGAGATTTTTGTTTTTAATGATAATTTAGGGTTTCTTTTGTCTTTTGCTTCTAGCTTTATGGGCCCTGATGGCTCATTCAGGCTATATTTAAGAGCTTTCCTTGGAAGCGGCAAGATTTAGACTTCTTGTTTGTTTAATGCTAGCTGAGGATTTCACAGGGCTGAAGAACCGAGGCTTTAATATTGCTGTAGTCCCTATAGTGATACCTGCAATGCTGGATACCTGTGCTGAGTTTTCTGCTGTAAATAGATGTTAAAATTTCTTTTCTTCTTGCAACATAGTCCTTTCCTCTTCTGTTTCCCTTAACATGTTAACAGGACAAGCAGTCTGGTACCTTTTCTAAGGCCTCTGTATCTCTATGCTCTTTGCCTGGGGTGAATACACAGAGCCAAAGACACAAAGATACAGAAATAAAGTGTTCAGAATCTCAAGCTGATGCTCTGCTGCCCCTCCCACTGGCTTTGCATCCAACCTAGAAGGTGGAGGATAAAGCCAAGAAACTAAGGAGATTTAGCCTGATTCAGGAGAACATGATATTTTATGCCTGCAGTATTGGTAGGAGAGATTAGGCTGGGTCATTAGCAAGCCCTAGATTGTTTTATTACCCTAACCAGACTGTGCAAAGGAAACAAACCAGGAGGAAATTGGCCCACAGGGGCACTGAGATTCTTCTGGTGATGTTCCTGGGTTTACTATTGTGTGTTGTGCTTAGTGGAAGGTTTAAAAGCAGCCAAGTGGGAAACATTGGTTTCAGCAGCAGGACTGGATCCAGCAGCATTGAATACATGTGTCCATGGTACAAAATTTGATAATACTAAACTAGAGCTAATAGAGAATAGGGGCAGATGTAAGGAAAAGCTAATCAGTTCCTTCCCCACTCCCTTGGGGCACTGTGAGTGTTCTCCCAAAGAGGCACTATACACTGACAGCTCTGTGATCACATGAATACTGTGCTTCTGCTGGTATTTGAACACCTCCTTTGCTCCTTTGGCAAACTTCTCTTCCAGGCTCTCCCCGCAGCAGCCTCCTGGTGTGCATTTTGCCTCTGCTCAGCCTGGAGTCCTGGCTATTCCTTCCTGCTCTCTGCCCACCCCACTGCTCAGTCCCTGGTCTGGCCCCTCAGTTGCAGTGCTGGTGTTTCCTACCCCAGGCTGCAGCTTTCTGCTGTACCAGACCAGCCTTGGTCATCCTCTGAAGGCAATTCCTCTGCAACACAAGTCTGCCGTATTCTGGCTTCCATCCCTGCTCTGTCTTCTGGCTCTGTGATTTGTTTCCCAAGGCAGCTTCTTGCAGGGACCTCTAAGATAAGGTCCAGATTGACATCCTTGAGGAGAAAGAAATTTCAGGTTACCATGCCCCGTTTTAAGCAGTGGATATGTTTCGGTGTTGCTCTTGTGCCTAAGTTGGCATTGCCACTAAATTGTTCACTGGGACAAGATATTGAACGAGAAGCATAAAACAAATTACCCTCTCTCTTCATAGAGTTTATTAGCATTTTCTAGCTATACAATGGCCCAGAACCAGCGTGACTCCAATCCAGCACTTGCCCAGATGTTTTCTGGGTGGGTAGAGCCAGTGTAACTAATTTCAGATGATGGTTATCAGATATCAGGAATAAACCAAAAGCAAACAAAAATAAAACTTTCAATGAGAATGGATCATTGGAAACCAAGTGCAATCACATTCATTGCCTTGGATCTTCCTGCACTAGAAACAAGAGATGGAAAAGTTAATTTTGATTTGAACAGTACCATCATATAGGGTTGTTTTAGTGTTAACAGAAGAACAATTGAGGATTTTATTTTGCTGATCTACAATGAGCACTATTATCCTTTTGTAAAGGAACTGAGTTTAATCACGTCTGGCAGACCTGCTGGGTATAATGTGTCCCAATATCCCATTACATTTTCAATTTACATGTATTACCTGTTCCTGGGAAAGTTCCCTGCACTTCTGCCCATTGAATTAAATGACTATTATGAAAACAGAGCAGGACATTTTAGTGATCTGGATGTTTGATTTTACCCTGGGAGGCAATTAGTGCTAATAAGTCCTGTACCCAATGCCTCTCTCAGATTTGTCTCAAAAGTAGAGCATATAAAAGGCCTCAAGTGGAGAAGTGGGACAGAAGTTTCATAGGCCAATTCCCTTTCCACCAAAACCACCGGTAATGAAGAACAGAAGAGCTGTGTCTATGTAGAGAAGATTGGAGTCAAATTCTGTTTCTTTTAGACTGTATAACTTGTCTACAGTTACTTCCAAGTGAAGAAGTAGCATTCAAAATCAATGCTAGTTTAGTTTGTGTCTTGCAACGCAAACAAATGCCATCCAAAACATACTTGGGAGCTAATGACGTTAGTGAGATAAATAATTAAAGCAGAAGGAAAAAGGCAGGCATTTAAAGGCTCAACAAAAGTAGAGGAAACACATTATAGACCAGATTTGAAAGGAGATGAAGACTTGATCCCTGTAATCTATATTGATCAAGGCATTTCCAATATGCTCATCACTAGCAGAGAAAGGAAGCGAGGAGAGTGTCATTAATCACCCTACGGCTCTGCCTAAGGGCTCAGTCAATCACGTTCTTGTACTACCTAGACACAGTATTCATATGAAGAAAGACACGCTACTCCTAAACAATTTACAGTCCACGTACATGTTTTGCAGGCAGGATCACACAAGCCCTTTGATTTTAGGCATTAGTATTTCACAGCTGAGGCCTTCCGAGCCTGAAGCTTGGCAAAAAGGTACGATAAGCCAACATGAAAAGAGCATGCACAGGGAGCTGCAACGGAGGCTCTTGCCATAAGAATAGGTGGATGAAGTAGGAGGCTGGGGGTGAGCTGAGCGAGGGAGGCAAAATGTAGGAGCTGGAGCTGGACCAAGTTCATGGTGCTTAAAAAAGAGAGTCTCACGTACAGCACTCGCTGTGCTGAAGCTGCTTACTCAGAAATGGCTACCAAGCTCCTGAGAAGCTGCCATGGGGCAGAGGGATCTGAAATTAGGGGATCCATCTCTGCCACCTTAAAGCCAGGCAGGTTTTACTTCCATGAGAAACTACAGCCTTATGAGGCATATGATCTCTGTGAGCAGCTCACAGCGAAGGTTCTGCTCAGAAACAATACTGTCCATTGCACTATATTTAACAGATGAAAATATTCCCGCATTTTTAATTACTACGGACATCTGTTCCAGTGGCTTATTCATCACCTGCAGTTTTTATAATCTTTGTAGCTTCTAAATGCAATAGTACGCCAGGGACATAAGCAATAAAGACCCTATTTTCATGCAAATATGGCTAGCAAGAAGAACGGCAATCAGGGGCAAGAAAAGTAGAAGGAATAGGTGAATATTTATCAGTGCAATATTGCCCAAAGCTCTCTGCAGGATCTTGATCAGTATTTAGTGTTAGGGGAAGTAAGAAATGAAAGACAGAAGGTGGATGAGTCTGTGGTTTTATACGCAGTTCACAAATGCAGGAGCTGAAGCACAGAGCTGTAAAATGCCGTGTCCAGAGAAGCTTGTTTATCATTTCAGATCAGGTCTGGTAGTACGGCAAAATAGCAGTGGAGAAGGTGCATATGGAATAAGAGTAAGGGCATTTTCTGAAGACTGGTTTTGAGTGAGTTTATTGTTTTTTGTAAAGACACCTTTAGGGAGCATGCATTGAGATCAATTTTAATGTGCTCTAAAATCCCCAAGATTTTGCTTTGGAAGTATTCTAAATGCATTACACTTAACAGAGGGGAGTTCAAAGGTGATAGCGGCAGTTGGGATGGCAATACAGCTGGGCTTCTCCACCTTTCACGAACAGTAGCGCTGAAGGCAGCCCAAGGAAAATAGGCATACATGGATACCAGGGGGAGCCTGGATACCAGGAGCCACCTCTTCTCCTTGCCTCCAAACTCTACTTACTCTCCTCATCTCAGGAAAGGTTCCTGTCCCCTGTGAAGTCTTTTCAGTGTCTTGCAAATTGCTGCAGAAAGCAATTTATAGATTCAGCTATTCTGATGTTTCAGATAAATATTAAAGGCAGCACAGAGAGAATTTCCATGTGACTTAATGCAAGTCATCTCCCTCCTTCCCTTTCTGAAGAGTGTGAGTGAATTCTCCTGGAAGCAAGAGAAAGCAAAGGAATGTTAACAAATCAAGAGCCTTGGAGAAAGCACGCAGCGTCCTCCAGTCACTGCTCCAGTTACCGGCCTAAGGTGTGTGAGATACGTGTGTGTGCTTCTCATTTCTGATTTTGCATGCACCAGTGCACGTCCATCCCGGGCAGCAGTAACTGGGCTGCTCTTGGCTAAGCCGCAGGCAGTGCTGCCTTCCCATAGCCCGGCTCACCAGGACTTGCTAGAAGTAGGGATGTATAGAGAACCACCCAAGTCCAGTGTCTTGTGATGAAGATGCCAGAAAAACAGGAGGGAAGAGGCCTTCAGGCAGGACCACAGATGGCCAGAGTGGGATTGATCCTTTCTGACCTCAGATATCTACAAACCAGATATCTGCATTCCAGTTCTGTATAAGCGCTGACCTTAGGACATGAAGAATTTCACCATATATGCAACTTAATTTTCTCACAGAAATACATATTTCCATACACTCACATACCCCACAAACTCTTGTCTTGCCCCAAGGTAGTTTCTGATGCATACTCACCAACCGCACTGCCATGCATTCGCAAGTATTGCCAGGTTGTTTGTTCATCTTGAGATTTTGCTGCTGGTATTTCTACGAAATCTGCTTATGTATGCTTAGAATTTATTTATTTATTGCCTTCTGCTCTGTGTATCAGCAAAGTGATTTCTTTGAAGACTGTATAGATTTTCTTGTGTGCTCTGTTTTTTTCTCTGTACTGAACTTGAAGCCTTTGGGAGGGAGGGAGGGAGTGTGCGTTTTCTTAGATTTTTAAAAAGAAATTGCTGGAGATATTTACGTATTAATAAATTTGTAGTGAAAGACAGACATCCCCATAGGTTTTCCCCTCTAGTTGAATAAAATAATCAACAAACAAAGGCAGCATAAGAAAGGCAGGTGGGAGAGTGGGTATAGAAGGAAGATGGAGTGTCCTGTTCTGTTCTAGCCCTTTTTTTTTCTGCAGACTTTCAGCAAAACTGGTCTCCAGGTTTATGCAGCCATTCCCTTCTAAACAAGATTATCATGTCTTAATTCCTTTCTTCAAGCAGACTTCCCTGCAAGCTTCTCTTGGTGCTAGAGCTGTATTCTGCAGTGGGATAATTTCAGGTAGAGGTGTCTGTTTGTTTGTCCGAGGCTCAGAGCGGAGACAGCTGGCTTTAAACCAACAGCTTGTGTCTGTGGTTGCTTTGTCATTGCAAACACATTTGAGAGCTGGGTACATAAATGCAAAGTCCAATCTAATCTGTGCTAGACTAAGGAAGAAACAATTGACTCTGTTGTAGCTGAGGATAGTCTCTCATGTAATCAGGGAGGCAATGCTTGTCACGGATAATGAGGGCCTGCAGCGAAGTAAATGGGTGTTTTGCCTTCGCTTTGCAGGGCTGAGCTGTCCTGGATGCTTTTCTCCCCAGTCTCTGCACATCTGTGTGCTGGCTCCTCCTCTCTTGTGCCAAGCATAAGTTATTTGTCTTGGTGTTATAGGCCTAGGAGAACTACCTCAGGCTCTTTACCGTCATCTCTTATTCCCTTTAGACAACTTCAGTGCCCTCTGGAGACCTGTCCACAATGCCCCATCACCCATCCATTAGATTTTTAGCCAAGGGTGTTTGTGCTGCCTCCCGTGCTGCTCCTTACACATGATATAAACTCTACACAGACAAGCTCAGTACCCCAAAAGCCTTCAGAGTCTTCCCAAAACCTTCCTTTCCTGAAATCCTTTTCCTGGCATCTGTGAAATAACTTGACAGCAGTTACTAATCAGCAGAGGGCAATCACTGCCATGCTGAACGGCTCTGCCGCATTGCTCTCTCGCTGTTCTCCCCTTGCTGTAGCCAGCTGTTGGCCTTGGTGCAAAGCCTTTCCATCTTTTCATCCTTCTTCTGTGTTTTGTGCTGCACCTGGCACAATTGGGTCGTAGACTCACAGACCTTGATCATATAAATAACTAGTAACTATAATAACTACAGCTACAAGCTACAAGCTGTTTTTCCTGGCTCTCTGGAAGCTCGGGGTCCCACTGCTTTGGGCCTCATTCTTTTTCAGCATAGACTGTTTGCAGTGTGCTGGTCCAACACCCGCTCAGGTATTGATCACAAGTGTCTTCTCTATTGAATTTATCTCCAGGCAAACGAATGAATTAGATTCTCTATCAAAATAGCAGAGCCCAGCAGCAAATAGAGTATATCTGGGCAAAGATCTTTCTCTCTTGCTTTGTAGCAAGCAAACAAAACTGTGAATCTTTTGTGCTTACTTAAAAAACAAAAGTCCTGGATTGGTTTTGGAAATAGTGGCCTATATTTTCATCTTCTATTTGTATTCTTTTCATTGAGGCTGCTGAAACTTATGTTCATTAGTCACAGAAGTGACACAGGTTTTACGAAGGAAAGCTCCTCTCCTGGGGTGGCTGTTTTACCATGCCCAAAGCCTGAGGTCATGTTCAAACCCTAAGTTCCCAGTCACTTACTGTTTTCACACCATGGATATCCCTCTCAGACTGGAGTCTGGAAGTTCCCCAAGTTGGGAAACTGAGGCACAGGAGGGTGGAGGGAGATGCATTCCTCCAGCATTGGTATGGGCACTCCACCTCAACCTACATCGCACATGTGGAAGGTTTTTTTGCACAGTGGACAAAGGAGTCTGGGCCATTTTTGCTCCAGAACAGTGAAGCAGAAAATGACCAGCTGATACCGGACATTCAGGGGACATGTGCACGTGATGTGCAGCTCAATCCTGACAGAACCTTACTTTCAAGATGATCTTGGGCAGAAGGCAGCAAATATGAAGGAAGGAAAAACAGTCGGTGTAACCATATAACAAGTCCTTCTGTTTGCTCACATGAGCATTGGAGAAGGGACAGGTTAACAGGCCAGCACACACAAGATGCTCCCCACAAGCACAGCAGCTGGCTGCCAGTATGTGGTTAGTAACTCCCAGGCAGGATACTTTGGAGCAATTTTTTTTTCAGCTCCAATACTTCCTCCAGCAAAAGGAAGGGTAACCCTGAACCACAGTGCTTTCTTCCCACCAACTGTCTAGAAAGTGAACTGAAATGGCTACTGCAGCCACAACCTCCCAGTTCTACTGATCAATGCGAGACTAAAGGCTAGGCTGATCTGGAAAAGACATTTCAATCCAAGTACTGAAGGGCAGGAGAGCCAGGGATCCCTCACCAACCCCATGTTGTAAAGCTCACAGTCTGTGATGCCTTACACATGCCCATGGCTTGTCTTTCATCACAGTGAAGTTCATTTTTTCTCCACTAGTGAAGACCTTTCAAGAGAAAGCAGAATTTTTTGTGCAGCTGTTTTCTGATGAAATTATTCCCACTGAAATCTGGGATAAAAATTTTCCTTTCTCGCCCAGGCAAAGGAGTAGGTTTCAAACAAGTACAACTGAACCTCTGCAGTTTGATCTTTCACTGCACTTTTTCCATTGTCAGTTATCAAAAAATACTTTGCTGTCCACTGAAATGTCAAAAACCCCTATTCTTAAATAGCAAAATCACATAAAATGACATTTTAAAGACATGGGCTTTGGTGATACCCCTGTGAATTCTCATCGGCAGTTCAACGAGTTCCTTCTCGGTGTGGATTAAGCTGCCAAACTCCTTCAAGGGAAACAGGCTCCTTCCCACTGCCTTTTTGGCTTTTATAAGCAGCCTGGTAAAGACTTTCATTTTCCCAAAAAGAAAGATGCAACAACATGCCAAGCCAGTAAAGCATCTTCTTCTGTTCCAGGCAGGGTGGGAGCAAATTCCTCTGGGTTATTTACTACTTAGGTTTGTGGGTAATAAAAACCTCTTGTAGCTAAAACAAAGCAGTAACTTTAAAGAACAGAGTGGCTTAGAGGCTTTGCAGGGGTGAACACAGCTGCCCCTGGAAGATCTGCACAAACCTCCTATATTTCCTTTAGCAAGTTATAAACTAGGAAAAAAGCAGCCAAAAAAGTAGGGAGGGGGTATGGTAGTAGCAGTGGGATGGCCAGTCCTTGAGCTGCAGGCGTGAGAGGCCAAGGTGGAGGGGGCACATCAGGGAACCAAGCCTGTCCTGCTAGGAGTGAATGACTCACTGACTTGCTGAGCTCAGCACCCTGCTGGGGTGAAGCGTCACCCACCAGGACTGGTTCAGGACAAGTGAGAAAAATCCCCCAACTCCAGGAAGCGGAGCTTGGCAGACACCTGAAAGAGAAGTGGTCTATAAGTGATTAGGATGAATCCTCATACAACTGTATTTCTGTCTCCTGACAGCTAATTATTGCAGAGCTTTGTAGCCAAGGCTCCGCTGCGATAGTGACATTGTTTAATGAATCTCCATTTGTTTTCTTGTCGTTAATATTTAAAGCATCTTCTATTCTCTATAAGGCTTTTTGCCATCATAAAGGGACTCTGCTTTCAGAGACCAGGCTCAATTCTCCCTTCTTTGAGGGGAGAAATAATTGCCTGTGTGACAGACCTGCAGAAGAACGGGCTGATTGAGAGGAAAAAAAGGAAGCAAAAGATATTGTTTAGGAGGACCTCATTGTGATAAGCAAAATGCCTCCACCACTGAAGGCTCCAGGCAAAGTGGCCAAGGGACTAACGTCAGGTTGTGGCTCCGTGTCTTGTTCCTACAGCCATGGTAAATTGAGCAGAAACTTGGAAGCCTTGGAAATACTGTCATGGTAGGTGTTTTTCCCCCGGTCTTTCAGCTGCCTATTCAGGATAAGTGCGTACATGTACGTGGGCTGCAGAGAGGAAACTGCAGCTTGTAAGAGGGCTTGGGAAATGTCCCACCTGCCCCTTGCCCTATCTCACAGATAGGAGAGACTCTTTTTCTCCAGACAATACTGCTTGACATATTCCTCTGGAAAGGCTGCGTCTCCGTAGCAATGCTCTTTGGAAAAGGCAAACATGCTTTGTATAAATGATGTCTCCCAGGCAATGCTCTTTGGAGGAGAGAAGCCCATGCCTTACTTGGGACAAAGAAGTTCAGAGCATGAGAAAGGGATGGCAGCACTGACCCTGGGCACTGAGAAAACGTTGTTGTGACACTGACTCCCCCACGTCCTCCCTATCCACCGCTCACTCTTGCTTCTCCCGTGGCTTATGAAAACACTGAGGAGGAAAATCCTGACCTGAAGATAGCAAAAGAACCGTATACACATATGAAATACATACATGTATGAAACATGTACATGCACACAGTAAGATGAGGACTTAGAGGAAGCAGAGTACAGTTCCCAGGGCACGTGCTTTCCCTGGAGATGCTGTTGCGCTCATCCCCCTGCTGACATTCCCACCACTTCTTCCACCAAACAGGCAAATGCCACTGCACACAGAAACACATATTCCCAGGGAAAAGGTTTGTAATTCCCTGTGGTCCCCGAGGCCATACTGTATGAGAGACTTGTACTCGTTCATATGAGTACACATACATATTACACAGGGAGTCATTCCCATGGGCCCCTGTGCTGTAGGCACCTACCGTGAGATGAAGCTGCTCCACGCCTCTCTGGATGTGGACTGTGGGGTCACACCACGTGGGTGAGACACACAATATGGGTGATCGGGGTGGCACAGGCGGGGGCCAGACTTGTGTAGGTGATTTGTGTGGGCTCGTAGCTTCTAGCAGACTGGTTGAGAGCATGTGTTTAGCTTTGTTTCTTTTCCTTCTTCAGTAACACTGAAATTTCTGGGAAACTTCTTTCTGCAGAGACACAGATATTCTGAGGTGAAGGATTTGGTCTTTCTGATTAGGCACGTTAGGAAGCCTGCAACACCGTGTTTCTCAGTGGACCACCTCTGAATGATTGTCATCCTTTCTTATATGTGCTTTGCTTTGCCCTGAAACAAAATTCAGGTGGAATTTGTGCTGCATGGAAATGGTCTTTTCATCTTGAAAGAATCTTTAAATAATTTTCCTGTTTTGAACTGGAAGAAAGAATAAAAAATCTGAATTTTTTTATAACTGACTGACAAAGGAAAAACTTGAACCAGTCAAAACATTGGGTCTTCAAGCTGTTTATTTCCATTTGACCTTTAAAAAACATTTGTAGTGTAAACTAAGTTACATTTCTAAGCTAGAAGTTATTCCAAACAAAAAATACTGTTTTTGTTGAAAATGACAAAATAGGCTTTCAACAGTTTTTCAACATTTTTTTTCCTCCAGTGGGAGATTCATCAAATCGATCCTTTCTCACAGATATTTTTGGCTTCAACAAACTGGCATTGTCTGGGGAGCAGACATTTTGCTAGCGAGAAAGCTAGACCAGGAGTTTTAGGAACAACCACGTGTGGCTGATGTGTTGGACAGAATAATAGTAAGGGCAGGTGACCGAAGAGTGCGGGAGCGCGGCCTCTGCTATGAATCCGCCATCAATCTGAGCAGGAAGCACTGGGTTAATGCCATTTAAATTGTTACCTCTTATCAATAGGTCACGAAATTCTCCTAATTGTATGGTGCTCCCCATCCATCTCCCCAGCTGATGTGGAGACCTGGGGGCACTGATGTGCATGTGAGTGCCATCTGCACACTAGAGCACATTTTCTTCTCGCTCTCCAGGCTCCATCAGTTGACACTAATGCATTACTGACACATTTTGTCCTAAATTTCTGTGACTGCAGCTTTATCCATTAATCAGTAATTAATGTTTTATGAAATGTGCATGAGTAGAATCCTAATTTATACACTGGCCCAATTCCCATCCCTCCATCTACTGGTCTGCCCTATTAGCTTTGCACGTATCGCTTGAGAGCCCCTGGGTCTTTCAGTTCTGCTTTGGAGGCCTTTGGGGGCCTTTCAAACAGTGCAGGCATGCTGGAGTGTGGTCCCAAAGGACCCAGCCTTCCAGGCTGAGGAGGGTAACACATGTAAGACCAGCATAAGAGTTTACATGCCCACTTATTAGGTTGAATTTCTAAATTTGGATGGATTCTTGTTTGGTCTGAATCATCTCTTAATCATCTCTTGAACCTGCCTTTTATCCCTCCCTGTTTGGTCCTTGTCTTTCCAGTTCTCCTGTTTACACTGGCTGGTTACAGAATCTCTCCGTGTGTGTGTGTATTTTGGCACATTAAAGAAATTTATTTTCTTTTTCTTCTAACAGTGTGTTTTAACTCACCACCTCAGTTTTCTGACCGCTCCCATCCATTTGCATGAGATCTAGCTGCTGATCCATGTTTGTAAGTAGGTCTCTGAGCAGAGCGTGGGTTTTTGGTGCACCGAACACAGGAGAGTGAGCTCACTGCATGAGAAAACTGTGTTGTATCCGACCTCCCCTTTCACAGCAGAGATGTGGAAAGAAATCCTGCTCTTAAACACAGGACCCAGCTGGCTGAAGCAGGAGAGGCAGCTACAGGGTGCAGGACAGCAAAGCTCAAGCAGGCAGAACAGGCAGAAGTGGGGAGGGGGGGATGAGGCGAGGCAGTGATTTATTTGTGGGCTGGAATGAGGGAGCTTTCAGGTACAGGCCTGAAAAATCTGTCTCAAGCCTGACAAATGGGATGACAGCCCTTTCAGGCATTTGCTTTATTGCTGCTATTAGTTATTTTAGAAAAAGCATTTTAATCTGCCATTTCTCTCATGCATTATTCAATACACTTGTTCCTTTCCCGTCCCATACACATGTATTCGCACCCCCAAACACACTTAAGTGTATATATATACACATGAATAAACGGACCTCTAGAATGATTTCAGGAGCAGGCTAGCCCCACTGGTGTATTATAGCCCTCTACTTCCACTGTACTTTGCCAGTGTTTAGTAATTTGGCAGGTCCATATTGCACAGAGGCTGAGGTGCAGAGATTTACTCTGATGTTGTCACAGTTGTGGACCAGAGGAAACACCAGATGAGAGCAATAAGCCAGCTGATTTAGGATGCTGTCTCCAAGAGTGGGCAGCAACAGACAATTTGGAGCAAGGGAGCTCAACCTACACCTTACAAACCACCCCTGGATCAGCAGAACATCATGCCTGACCCGTTAGCCATTTTCTCTCATCCTCTTTCCAGGTCTGTTTAGCTCCCTCCCTGCTTCATCCTCTGACCAGGAGTATAGCTGTCTTACAATAAAAACTGCACACAGCTCCCATCAAGTGATGGGACACACCTCTGGTGTGGGTTAGACGTGCATGTGGATGTCAGGTCACACAGCAGGAGAGCTGTGAGGGGGCAATGGTCAGGAGAGGAGCACAAGGGAGATCAGCCTGGTGAGAAGTTACGGTCTCTCCTAGTCCTCAGGAGTGGATGCTGTGTTGCTTGGGAGCCAGGTTGCATTTCAGCAGTCCCTTTGACAGAGGCAGACGGCATGCAAGGGAAATATGACCAAGGACCCTGCCCTCTGCCCCACTGGGCACTGTCCCACACTGTTGCTCAGTGACCAGAGCCCTTTACCAAAAATAAACAGAAGGAAAGCAGGCGGTGGTAACAGGCAAAGCCTTCCCTTTCTCCCCCTCCCGGCTTGGTGGCGTGTGACTGATCTGCGGTTCCTGCCAGTGAGGATGGGTCTCCCAGGGGAAAATGGGTTCTTGTTCACTGTGTGATTCCAAAGTGTTGTTTCCACTACAAAAGCAAAAGCAAGTAGATTGGAGATGGGCTGACAGCAATGACAGCTGAGCTGAAGAGCAGGAGCAAGAGTGAACATCTTTGGAAATGGGAACAGCTAGAGAAATAATCAGAGCTGAGGATAAAAGCTTGGAAATACCTTAGAGGCAAGGAAAGATGAAGCAAAGTCATATTCAGTGTTACAAATCGATGTCTTTCTGTACCGACACAGCACTGTGGCAGAAAGTCACCAGGGAGGAAGCATGTTCTGCAAATGCGGCAGCAAGATGGGCTCTCAGAGGCCAATGCCGGGGCCGTGTACCTGCCCAGGCACAGGAGCTGGTTACACGACGCGGTTTCATTAGCCAGACAGTGTCACACCATCTGCAGGCATCCAGCTGAGCAGCTGTGGAGAACTTTGTAGGCAAAGCTGGCCAGAACCAGTCACAGAACAAAGCCAAGCTCTTGAAAGCACTGCAGGCGCTGAGAGATACTTGATCACCATATGGCTGAAAGAAAAATTGGACCTCAGAAAATACCCCGAGGAGAACAGCAGACCTCTGCCAGCATTAAAGCTCCCCAAGTATGTGGAAGACCACTGGCAGACATCGAAACAGCTCCTCCCTCACTCTCTGTGAATACTGGATGCCAACAAAAAGGCAGGCAGGCAGGTAGGCAGGAGCCTTGTTTCTGGCTCTAAAGCGCTTAACATGCTTAGTAGTTTTCTGCTCAGTCAGGCAAGAAAAGTTGAACTACAAAGTTACATTGAAAGGCTTTGGTGACTACTGCACTCCACCAAAAGCAAGATGTTTTGCAGACCTGTATTGGGACAATTCTCGGTAGAGTTTGTTCCTTGCTATCTATCTGTCCTTGCAATTACAATTACAATTACAATTACAAGTTTCCCATTCAAGCTGGAAATCATTAGTACGGGTGATTTAAAGGACACATTGCCATCATGATCCCTTCTGATGGCTGAAAAATGACTTGGGTAGCATTTGGAGAAAGGGAGAAGAATCCATCAGAGGAACTTTGTCTCATCTTCCCTTTCATTTGCTTTCATGAGCTTGGCTGTGCTTGGCAGAGAGAGATGCACACAAGAGAACAGGGATGGAGAGTAAATGGCAGCCTGTCTGACTAATTGCCCTTGTTTGTAGTCCACTGGCTCATGCCAACTCGCTGTGAAATGAGAAAGAGCTGGGGCGACACGAGTGCTGGTGAGCCAGCCCCAGCTGCATGGATCATGTTTGCAGCTCACCACAGGCTGTTGCAACCTAGCAAGTGACAGAGGCTTTGGTGAAAAGCTGACTGGTCTCCCAAATGACAGTGCCCACAAGTGCCAAATCAGATTCACTTCCACCCACGCTAGGCCATTTGCAACATCTTTGCTAAGCCCCAGGCAGCAGGATGAGGGGCATTCCTTGGCCAAGACCTTGCAGGGGATTCTGCTCAGAGCTTTGCTAACTTGCATCATCCTGCTGCAGGAGGGTTAATCACCTCCCAGGAGCATTTAGTCTTTGGATATGCCTGTCCCCTCCCTTCCTCTGGCAACTGAATCCCGTCAGTGGCCCTCCACAAAGAACTGAAGGATGAGATAATTGGTCTTGACCCCATTATGGATCCTCACCCTCGGCTGGGGAGACATAAGTCATGAGCTGAAACCACAGCTCTGCATAATGCTGAGTGAGTTAGGCTGGTGCTGAAGGATGAGGGGTGTTTTATAGCTGACAGGGGCTGCTTCTGTCTCTGAGGAAGTGATGATGCATCTTGCACATGACAGGCTTTCATCTGGCAAGCACAGAGACAGCACTTTGTAGGCTTTTCCCTGTAGGGCCCTACCAATTTCAAGGCTTCGTCTGCGTTGTTCCTCACTGCTCTCCTCTTGCCTCATCCTGACCCTGTGTGCAAAATGACGGTCCCCAGCTTGAATCCCCTCGTATGGTGTTTGTCTTCACAGAGTAACCAGGGGAGCAAGGCAGCCCACCAAGGGCTGCAAGAGTCTCTCCCAGTTCAATCCCATCTCCTGGCCCAAAGCTTTCCTCTTTCCTGCCTTTTCCTGGTTTTCTAGAATGTTTTCCTGGAGTAAGCACAAATATGCAGCTACTTCCAGTCCATTTCAAATTCCACTAGTATTTTAGGGCATGTGAATTATCTGTCTTCAGAACTTCCCCTAACTCTGGAGTTGAGATGTGCATAAACATCATAAAAGCATGTCACAGAAAATCAGGAGCATCACGTATGATTTATCAGAAAACCTCATGCTGCCCCTCCAGCCTGAATAGGGCTGTGAATATCCAGCAGCATCACCTCCAGAAGGAAGAGGCAAAGGGTTCCTTTGCTCCCTGACACCTCCTGGCACCAAAATGTTTTCTCCTTCTCTCTAAGTCAAAAGGTGCCAGCAACTGCCATTGCCTCTTCTGTCCAGAAGAGCTTGTTGTCAATTCACAGAAAGGGGAGAAGGAAGGGTTATACAGCATGCCTGAGATTATAAAGTGCCATCCAACCTGTTGCATGTCAAAAAGAAACTAATAAATACCATTTACTAGGACCTATTTTCTAAAAGGCTCTCCAAAGCTCAAGGTCTTCAGCTCCAGCCTACTATACTCTCCTGACAGCTGTGCCTCAGTTTCCCAGTTCATTAAGTGGGTAAGGAAAGTGAATGCAGACAGGTGCTATGAGGGTAATTAGTTAAGCTTACAGGAGTGATCTGAACATGAAACTCACTGCATGAATTATTTATCCAAGTTAACATTTCCAGCACAATGAGAAAAACGATTTGTAAATACCTTAGTGACTCCTGGGCTGCGTTCTGCTTAGCTGCCTTTGCAGGATCTTTTCATTCACTTTTTCAGAAACATTGGCAGCAGCGGCTGTTTTTTTCTGGTTGGTGGTTTTTGCAGGATGTGACCTATGCCCTGTGAGACAAGCTTCATTTAATCACAAGATGAGATTTATTTTAGTTGGAAATAAAATGAGGTTGACAATCTTTCGAAATCCCCATCCAAAACAAGAATAAAATTATTGAATTGGAGGTAAGGTTGAATGCAAAATGCAATAACATAGTCAAAAAATGTTTTGGGAGAATGCTGCAGGAATGATTTGAGCTAACATGTAATACTCCAGGAATTCAGAGTTTGGTTAGATTTACAAGAAAGCTAAAATCTGAGAGTATGGAAATAAAATTTAAGACCTCCTACAACCTGGTTTCTGCCCTTGGAAATCTGACAGTCTCTAGGCTTTCCATATTTGTTCCTTTAGTGCAATCACATTCATATTTCCATATATTTTGAAGTCTGGCGAGACCACACAATAAGAGAGAAAAATAACAGCAGATGACTATGGAGACATACTGTCTCATGAATGTAGAGAACTCACGGTGCCCAGTTCAAGAGTTATACTGAAACGGAAAGATTTGTTGAGCAACACTGGGTTTGAGCAACAAATTTAGAAATTTTATCTTTTTTTTCATGGACACTTATTTCCAAGGAAAAAGGCTTAATATACAGACTTCAGAGCTGGTGGTGATCTGTTTGGTTGGTTTTATTTGTCATTAACTGGAATCATTGCAAAAATCTGTGCTATCAGTTGCAGCTTGTGGCCTTATAGAGAAAATAATGAAGAAAAAAATCCCAGATAAAGCTGGAACAGAAGCTCAGAATGTGATATAAGATGCTGCTAATAAGAGCAAAGTCTCTTTGTTTGTGCCAAGAAGTGGCACAGCAGAGGCGTGGACATGTATACCGCCTGTGCATATATTAACACATACAACTTTCACCAAACATGAGAGACCTAGGCTTTTGCAGATGGCACTTCGAATATCAAGAGCTTTTCTGGAATCTTTTACCAGTTTCAGGAAGTTTCTCCACTGTTCAAAGGTAGCTGGATTTTGGTGGTGGGTCGTTTTGTCTGTAGCCTGTGCATGTGCGTGTGCATGTGTGTGTGCATGTGTGTCTGCTGGTCCTCCTCGTTCACTTCCAAACGCATCGGCCAATTTCTGTAAAAGTTGACCTTGTGGTTAAGGATTCAAAGCTATTGTGGTTTAGTGGAAACAACACTCAAGGAGATGGGCTAGTTTATGCAGCCGTGGAAGAAAAAATGTCCTTAGGTCACCTCCTCATAGACACCAAAGAGTCCACACAAGAAACAGCTTTGAAAACCAGGCTTTATTCTGCTGTTCTAGGAACTGCTTGCTTTCTAGTCCAAAGCAAGACCCACTTTCAAATCTGAATTGCAGTGCACGGCTTGAAGAGTATAGCAACTTCCTAGAAACCACTGGCACAGCAAAAAAAAATTACCTGCTTATATTAATAGGTTATATTTTTAGCTTAAGAATTAACTGTTCTGCTCAGCGAGCATCCCCTCCTGCAGTGCATGATACTATGTCTCCTCAGGACTAAAGCTGAAAAATAAGAAACAAAGACAATCTTTTCTCAGGGGATTTCTCCACCCAAAGTGCCTGTTGAAGGACTGGCCAAACATTTTTTCATGAAACTTTTCATAGTTTTTTAGATAGAATTTGAGGGGAGTGTCTGCTTGCCCCCAAAACGCTCAGTTTTTCTTCATGAAACCAAAGCCACAACATTTAACAGGTTGCCCAGAGAGGCAGTGGAGGCTCCATCCCTAGAAACCTTTAAGGTCAGGTTGGACGGGGCTCTGAGCAACCTGATGTGGTTAAAGATGTCCCTGCTCACTGCAGGGGGGTTGGACTGGATGGCCTCGAAAGGTCCCTTCCAACCCAAAGCATTCCATGACTCTATGATTTCTTTTTACACGTGGACCTCCCATTTTTTTTCCATTTTTTTAGGATTTCATTTCCAATATCGGATTGCAGCCAAAAAATGTTGGTCTTCAATTACTGAGATTCAATTTATTCTCTTTCTGAGCACTTGGCTTAATCCAGTGCAGAAAGGTACATTAATGAACTCTCTTACAGATGAAAACAGGGAGCAATACTTTGCATTTCATTAGCTCTTAAAGGAAAGCTGAGCAAGTTAAGCAGGGGCCAGCAGTATTTTAATTAGCCTTCCAGAGACTGTCTTCAGCAAAAATAGTCCCTTTTAATTACATTTGTTAAACTGTCCTGTAGCAGGTTGACTCCCTTCCTAAAGATCTCTCCACAGTGTGGTTTCTGCATTGTGTGCCGGCAAATAAATCCCAGCGTTTTCTCCAGCGTTGCAGCCCCTAATAAGCCCTGTCTGTGGCTGCAAGTGCTCCTTGTACAAGGTTACCTCCAGGCCTGGGCTGCCTGCGCTCTTGAGAAGCAGCATTAATTAGCGTTTGTCTCTTTGTCGAACGGACTTTAGACATTCACTGTATGGCCTTGCTATCTATCAGGGAAATTGCTACTGGTTATGCTGGCAAAAGCAGGCCTGGCTCTGGATAAAATATATCTGGGAGATTTACGGTACGAAGCAGCATCAGTCATTTCACAGTCTTCGCCTTCATGACGGTGCTATCGTCAGTCACAGTATCAATCACAGCGGCTCTCTGCGGGCATAGGCTTTTTTGCTGTTTTGCTGCAGACAGCCTGCTAGGTTATTCCACCTCTGTGCTAATTATCACGCCCTCCGTTAGAGTAATTGGTCACTTCTCAAGCTTTCGTCTGGGGATTTGGAAGAAAGTCAGCTGGTTTGGCTGGCACGAGCAGCACTGTTGCTCAGGAAGGGCAGTGTCGGCGTCTGCTGGAGGACAGAGACTCTTGTCTGAATGATACAGAAAAAGAGCAAAGGTCCACCTGGACCTGGAAGGGCAGTAAGTTATCGAGCGCCCCGGTTTATCCTGGCATGCAGTAATGGCCTCTTTCCTGTCCTCTTGCAAGGACAAGACAGATTTGCTGAAATGTTTTCCTCTTAAAACTGTTTCCTCAGTCCAAAAAAGAATTATAGTTATGGTGCCACATCCATCCCTTTGCCTTCGCATCTTGCATCTCCCATGATACACCCCCGCCTCCTGCCTTGGCAAGAGGAAGGGGATCGTGGGATTTCCTTATCTTGCTGCATGATGGCGAACGCGATGCGGGCTGGGAACCTTCCTACAGCAAAGACTGGGGCCAAGGGACAGCCAGGCTGCAGCTTCTATACACTCCTGCCGGGTCTTTCCAAACCGGACCACTCTGGTGTCCACTGAAATAGCTTTGATTGCTGGCATTGCACTGTTCTGCAACAAACAATAAACTCTGTATTTTCTGGAGAAACTGCCCCCCAAACCCAATATTTAATCATGAGTCTAACTTTCTGCCAAAAAAAAAAGTCATTAGAAAATATTAAATTAGGGCTGGCAATGCCAGCTGAATTTCCATGCTGCCTCCAGCTACCTGCCTGCTCTCGCCCCTGCTGCAGTGTCAGCAGGTCCTATTTATGGAGCTCCCCAAAAACCCCGGGGTGGTGGGATGCACAGCACTGGGAAACCATCATTTCCAGCTGAGTAAATGTTGCTGCAGCTGCTTTACATACGCGGAGCCAGCCAGCCCACTGCACTGTGTGTGAACTGAGATGACTCAGGGCTGTTCTTCCACCCAGGAGGTGGAAAGCCCCTTAGGGTATGCTTTCCATAGCATGAATGCAGCAAACTCCTCTCCAACCCATTGGTCACATTCAGATCATCTCTTCACCAGATTTTCACAGTTTAAAGAACTCAGACCCCATGTTAAACTCAACTCCTTTTTTTTCCTTCCTTCCCAACTGGCAAGAGTTGGAGATGTTTGGTATTCACCAAAGCAGAGCTCTTCAAGGCCACAGGTCGGTTCATTTGTGGACAGATGTTAGTTGTGTTGCTGAAGGCAGCAGTGTGGGAGTGCTTGGACTCAGGAATAAGGGTGGCATGACAACATAGATGCAGTCGGGTAGTGCAGACTTTGTGCCGGGAGTATTAAGCAGGAGTCGGTGCTCGCTGCGAGACATTTCACTAGTACGACCTTTGCATAATGTCAGGTCCTAAAGTTTCTTCTCCCACCAGCGTAGGCTCTGGGTCAAAGACTCCTCATTCGAGCCCTTTGGACACTGTCAGGAATGATATTTCATCCTTCTTGTGAATCATGTAGTGGGATGTTGGCAAACAAATACTGCCACAGATGTCAGCAAAGGGTAGCCTGAAGACTGTGTCATGAGATGTGACTACATTGATAGCCATATTATGGGAGGCTTATACCACGGTAAAGTATCTACCTCAACCAGACCACATCTTCACCTCTTGACCTTAGCAAAAGAGCATCTTTGGACCAGGAAAAATATGTAGAATGTGTCTAAAACTGTCTTCCCCACACTATCAAAGCATCTTGAGAGTGAATCTAGAGATTTTGAGCAACTGTTGTAAGGCTCTCTCTGGACACATGGTACTGCTCACGTTACTTCAAGTCATTAAAAGAAGCCAGAAGAGTTTAATCTAGATTTTGTAAGTCACTGCTGAAGCTGTCTCAGGGAAATTATATGACCTCTCTTTGTAGAACAAGGCAGTTGTATTGCTGGGGGGGAGATGGGTCACAAAAAGACTATGACAACGTGTTCTGTACCTGGAAGCAGTTTGAAATATGTAGGTCATACTCTGTTGTCAAGATCTCATATGCCATTAATTTTCTCTAAGCAAAGTAAATATCGTAAGTGACATAATAGTAGGGAAAGTGTCACTAGGAAATATGGTTAATAATCATAATCAATTCTACTAAAGAAGCACTAATCAAACCTAGTACCCGTTGTAGCAGGCGTATTAGAAATGCAGCATAAGAGATGTCTCTACTCCTGAAAGCTGACAAGGAAAATCACACTTTCCTTGTGTGATTTCAGGGCAGCAGGGAGGTTCGGCCAGTTCTAATTCCTGCTTTAACTGAAACCTTACTATTGCTATCCCTGGATCCCAATAGCACCAGTCTAAACAAAAATTTAAAGCCAGGTTTATATGTAATGGTCTAAGTAACTGAAAGGGGTTTTTTTTGCCCCCCCCACCTGTCCTTGGAAGATTTCTTTTCAGCCCAACGCACTCCACCACTACGAGAGTTTCCCCTTCATAATCTGCACAGTACTGGTGAAAGAATTGGAAGTCTACCTGTGAGCCTTCCCATGCCCTCGGAGAGCGGGATGCGTGCCTGCTGTGGCCGGTTCCCCAACAACTTCTGTGCTTTTGGGTTCAAACTGTCCCAATAAAGTAACCCAGAATCAGGAATGTTTCTCAGACAACAGCAGCTGGTCCAAAATACCACTTTTTCTACCACCACAAAAATTTTCTTTTTTGTTTGGCATCCAAAGAACCACGTTAATTTGAATGTGGGGAAAAGGCAGTTCTCAGACAGCGTGCATCAAAGGACCTTTATTTCTGTTTTTCACAACTTTTTCAGCAGTGGGAAACTTTTAACGAGCAGAGACTTTTCTCATTTTGGTTCAGTTTTGAAGTTGTTTTTGAATTTTTTTTTTTTAATGGGGAAATATATTTCTTAACTTTTCCTTTCAGACGTTCTGGGCAGTCTGTTTTCACAGGCCTCGACTCTTTACATTAAGAAGCCTACAACGAGTATGCGGTAGAACTGTAATATGCTGCTCGGATCGCTACTGCTTCCAAAGCAAGATTCATATTTAACCCGTGGTCCAATTTGCTGTGTGACTGGAGTCCAAGTAGCAGCACTGGCTTCCTTAGTGTTTCAATGTGTAGTTAAAAAGACTCCATCAGCTGATGTCCATTTGCAGCCTAGAAATGCCACCAACACATTTCTCATTTTGCACAAGAACATGTGCCCAGTGTCAGTTTTATGGTTTGGGGTTTTTTTGTGTGTGTGTGTGGCTAATCCTGAATTTCCCCATGTGCAGAAAGGCAGGAGAATCTTCTGGTTTGAATGGCTTTTCTTTGAGTTTGCAAGGACGAGCAAACAGAGAGGTGCAAAAGGAAAATCTTCAGCAGAATAGCGAAATACCACATGACAAAACCCTTTTATACGGTGAGAATTATCAGCATTGTATCTAGTGCCCTTGTGCAGGGATTAGAACCTGATTCATAGTCAAAGGGCAGCATCTGGCTGGAAGTGGCTATATGAAGGAGGAGGAATTGATTTCTGAAGGGGCTGATACATCTCCTCTGTCTGCGGAGCGGCAAGACTCCTGGGGGATGAGCTTCTGCCAAAGCTTCAGACAAGGGGCATGGATCTGGCCTGGCTTGGGACTTTTTTCTTCTTTTCATTGCAGTCTCGCAGCTGGAACCAAGCAGGTACAGCTAAATTTGGACCTTTTTTTCAAATCAAACCTTTTACATGTCTTTGTGTCTCCTCTTATTTTGTCTTGGAAACTGGGCTGGACTGTGAGTTTTACTCAGCATGTTTCTGTAACACATGAAGAAAATTCATTAATGTGTCCTTGAGGAAGGAGATCATTAAAAATTAAACCACTTCGAAATGCTGGATTTTTGTCTGGTTTTTCTCCTGCCAGCTTGGAAGCAATTTTCTCCTGTTTTCCAGAAACTTTCCCTGGAGTCACATCTCCTTGAAAACTCCTCCGAGAAATGTCCATGGAAAATGTCGATTGCCTGAAGTGGGCACTTCCCACTAGCAAAATCAGCCAGTGGAAAATTCTTGCCCCATCCTGCACCATTGGCCTGACTCTGGAAGGGTTGTACTCCATGAATAAACACGTTTTCCCAGAATGAAGGAGGTAGCCTTTTTTAGGATCAATTTGGCCATCTTTTATGATTAAAAAATAAAAAAAAAAGAGCTGTTGCAGTTGACTTTGACCTCAACATGGCCCTGAGAAAGATACAGTTTCTAAGGGCAAGAACAGTGTAAGATAAGAGGAAATTTCCCCCAAGGGCTTATGTCCTGTTTACAGGCTGTAGCGTTTTGTTCGAAGAGAAGGTGTGACTGTAACCTTCATTTTCACTCTAGTTCAGCTGAAGGGAAAAAATTAATAATACCTTATCATGCAGCGTGTGTATGCAGCCGGCGGTCCTTACCGGTAGAGATGGACCTGGATCCCGCAGTTGCTGTCGTTTCCCCCATGCAGTTGAGAGCTTAGAAACATTTCTCCACCTGGCCATTTCCACCTCGCCAGGTCCTCTGCACTCAGGTGACCAGCTTGTGTGGCTTTTTCTCTCCCATTGGGATACTGGAGTCTTTAAGACTTTTGGTCTTTTCAACCAGAGGCCTTAGCATTGTAGGACAGTATAGGATAAGAGACTATTTTGTGATAATGGGGACATGGGGTTTTCTTGAGGGTGTTCTGCAGGTTTTGGCCTGACTAGAGGGAGGTTTGAGAGTGCCGGTGAATGGTGTGTGGCTACCCCGGATTCAGCAGATGTGCTCAAAGTCTTTTCTATTATTGGGCCGGATTGAAGCCTTTTCCTTTATTTCCTTTTTAACAAAAAAGGATTTAAGTAAAAAGCCCACTGTATTTGATGCTCTGTGTCTTCTCTCACTGACACAAGGCACTGCGTGATTATAACTAAGAAGGTCTCAATGGGAGCAGAGATGCTCCTGGTTTGCACAGTTCCCGGTAAGCTGTGTTATTTATTCAGAAACAGCACTCTGGAAAAGTCTTGCTTGACAAATGCTTGCTAATGAGGAATGCAGACAGCTCCCAGAACCATCCTTGAGCCTCGCAGGGTAGGAACTTCTGCATTTGCTTATAGCTTCTTAACTACCACTGCTGAAAGACCCAGGGGGATACAGGGAGATTCCCAGTAACTCTGCTAATGAAGAAGGAATGCATGAGCACTCTATGTATTTGTTGCCTGATTACTATAGAAATAAATGAATCAGGGAAGCACATTGAACAGTCAATTTTCTCTTATACAGAAACCAGCACAATTTAATTAAGTCTAAATAGCACTTAGGATGGTGAATACTGAATCGATTGATGGGCCGAATACTCCGGAGAGTGTTTTATTGGACACTGTCTGATTCCCTGGATGCTTGAGCAAAAATTAAGAAAGAGATCCTTTCAAAAACCTATTCCTCTCAAGGCTAGAGGCTGTTAGGTTCATTTCCAAAAATTATTTTCCTTTCAAGAGTTAACTGGTCCCCAGTCTTTCCAGAGACGTGAATATTTATTGAGTCTTGGAGCCTGAATCTTTTTTAGTTCACAGTGGTGTAAATCAGTAGTGACAGCCCTGAAGTCACTGAGACTACATGGGAAAAGGAATCAGGACCTCAGTGCCACAGGCCCGGGGATGATGCCATGTCTGACAGTGCGTCTTCATGTGAGCGAGCTTGATTGAAGTAAAAAAACTGTATACACGCTGCACCTGTAGAGAAAGAGCATGGGTTCAGTGGCCTGTCTCATCCAACAAGCTGTCTTGCAAAGTCCTGAACATAACATGTGTCATGATCTAATTAAAAAAAGCCTCTGGTGGTGGCGGTGAAGCTAGCACTGAAGCACAGGTTCTCCTCTCAGTTATGCCTACCTTGGTCTGGAGTAACTCTGCTGGGTGGGCTGTATGACAAGGTTATCAAGGGTATGAGTAGAGACCCCATTTCCTAACGGGCTTTGTCGTGGTGGTTGTGCAGTTGCATCTCTTAGAGGAGCACAAAGGCTCGCTCTCCATCCACATGTGACTTGGGAGCGACTGTGCTGTAAGCTGACAAAGCAGCTGATGCTCTCACGTGGAGCTGCTGAATACTAACACTAACCAGCCTGCCTCCCTTCTCACAAAGTACCTTCTCCCCCTCTTGGCATTTCCAAACAGCCCTGACCACAGAAAAGTACACGGAAGCCTAGGTTAACAGATTTCAGCAAAAATCCCAAAGCAAAGAAGTTCTTTGCAAGGGATTATAGCAGGATAAGCGTGGCACCCTTCAAAGAAATTCTAATAAGCGAGGAAGTGCCTGGTTCCGGTGCATCACCTAAGCCCTGCGCCAGCACAGTCTCCCTCCCCTGAGCTATAGCTTGTGTCCTCTGGTGACCTGCTCTCATTTTGCCATGATAGGAATGCAGGGCTTGATAGATGGGGTGAAAGGGACGTCACCATGTACTGCCACTGTAATCAAATCTAGTGCAGGCCCAGAGGGGAAATAAATCCATGAAGTCCAAACCTAGGTGCCTTTGGGCCACTGTGCTGTCTGTCCATGCTGGCTGGACGGACAACACTCACACTCAGCATCCACTCTGTGCTAAGAGCTAAACTCTGGGTATATTTGAGGCAGTAGCATCCAGCCTTCCATAAGTCCATCCACACAGCACAGGAAATCCGGAGCCTCAAGGGTATTCTGTCCCAGCTGAAGGCATGCAGACATCCAGATGTGAGCTGGGCACCCTTCACAGTCAGTGGAGAATAATTTTGGGCGCCTAAACCATAGACCAGGGGAATCACACATCTGGCCCTAGGGTTTGAGCTAAGTCAGCACGTAAGTGTTGTGACTGAGGGTTTATCTATATTTCAGTATGGACACAGCCCAACATGAAGCTGAGATCCCCCAAGAGCAGTTTTGGAGGAAGATGTATGGTTCTCACATCAGGCAGCCGTAAGATATTGCTCTCACTACATCACACACTTCTAGCTCTTTTAATGTCTTCTTACAAAAGTTCTGCTGAAATTTTTGCATTTCCCAACTGCCTGTATTTATCTTACAATAATTAGATTTTTTTTTCCTGTTGGTCTCTCTTAATTTTGGCCAGAGTAATAGTAACCAACATTACCGAGGGCAATTGATTGAGTGGGAGCTCCTGAGATAGCAATTTCTTTTTTAATTAGAGCATTCAATAGATCCCATTGGAAGAAAGCCCGTTAATCAGTTTTTAAGTTGTACAGTGGAGAGTTACAGCAAACACAGACATGTAATACGGACGCTGGTTTTCTGAAGGGCAGGGTTTAACCAGGTGCAGGAGCAAGCACGGATAGCTGGAGACTGCACAGATATTTTTTGACTACGATGGGAAACCATAAGACAAAGAGCACTTTGAACAGGATCAGATTTTTATTTTAAAGTTTAAAAAGAACGGAAGTGTTTCTAAGACTTTTTTTCCTTTCTCTCTGGGGAAATTAAGTTGCACATTAAACCACTGACTTATTCATAAGAGAAGAAAATGAATTGGTTGAAGTAATACTTTTGTCGATTCTTTTTCGAAATCCCAGCATCAAATCCTCTTGTCCCCTCTTCTCAGGTGCAGAATTGGTAACGATATTGTGTTTTAATAAACAACATGCTATTTCCTATCCAGTAATTATGCTCATTTTGCACACAGCATTCCTTTCCTCTTGCTCAATCATTCAGTGTTTAGCTACCACTCCTTTCTGAGTCTAGATCGATTTTGTTCTTCGTAACAAAAGAAATCCCTGTGTTACATTGCAGTTCTTTGTACTGCTCCAAGCTACAGTTCAACAACTGCAACTCGCTTTTCATGGGATTTAGCAGAAGTCCTAATTATAAACCTACCCTTGTAAGTTTAGAATTAAGAGAATGCTAATATTCGTGTACGTTTAGCATTACAAATGGGGAAACCGAGGCACCGACCACATATCACCCAGATTCCTCCAGCTGGAGCAGGGACTCCAGATAGATTTACTGAAGCCTCAAGCTGACACATGGTCATGGAGATCTCTGTCTCTCTCTTCCATATCACATATCCTGGGAGCTCACATAATTCATGTGTTTAATGCACAGCTTTTAAATGTGGTTCTAATGAATAGTTCATTTTAATAATGCATGTGTTCCTGCCTGTGTGAGATACCGTTTTATAAACAAGAAGGTGAAGCTGTAGTAGGAGCAGTTATTTTAAAAAATCACGTGAGTAAGTGTTTCTTCTGGTTCCAGCAAGGGAAAAAACAAAGAGGACGAGAAAGGATCATCTAAGCTGACCGTTAATTAAGTTTTGGAGAAGCTTATTAACTGCTTAGTGACCCACTTACTTACTTGAGGGCAAAGCACAGTTGAAGAACTTCCACTATAATATAACGAGAGTCAAAGTGGACGGTAAAGTCTTATTGAATATTTGTTAGCTGTGACTCCAAGCAACTGCCCAGGATCTAAGGGAAGCAGCAACCTTCCCCAACCAGAGAATGATCCAGTGGAAAAATTCACAAGGTGTAAGAGGATATTTTTCATTTGAGAACATAAGAACTGTCAAATTAGATTAGACCTAAGATCCATCTAGACCATTACTGCATCTCAGAGAGGCTACGCTCCATCATCAACAAACAGATGGGAAATAATCTGTTTCCCACTTCCTTAATCCTTTATAACCAACAGCTGATTCGGGATGTGGAGCTGCTCTGACTTCTGATATCTTGTTTATCATTAACTATTACAATTCTGGTTATTCTCACTGGTCATGTAAGGATCATCCCCTCTGGCTTCATACAACTTCCCAAGTCAATGCTGTCCACTGCCAAACCCATGCTGCATGTTCCTCAGCATGCAGACCTGTACTCACGGGACACACACGCACACGCATGCAGCCATGTGGGATGCTTCATTCACCTGGGTTTGGGATCCCTTCCTCCTTGCAACAGCTAAAGTCACAGTAGCTTGCTAAAAATCATTTCCTGGTCAGGGATAACAGACTCTCCCCCGCTCATAACTTATTTACATTACATATTCTCCTGAAGCGATGTAGGAAATGCATCAAATGTTTTAGGGTTGTTGGGAGTTTGGGGCTTATGCTTTTTAATGGGACTACTTTTTTCCTTCCTGCAAGCTAAGCAAGGGTTCCCAGAGCCGAGCGCAACTCTGTGGGTCTGGAGAGGAGAGAAAAAATTGGAAGTGATGAATGCTGGGAATTAAAAGTGATCTAAAGTTGCTGTCACATTATAATGCAATTTTCACGTCCAGTATCTCATATTCTGCAAGATTTGGACGTAGATTGCATGCACCGTTGGAAATGGAGTACTCGCCCCCGATCCCAGGCACATAAAGCACTGGCTCCGCATGGGGAGTGTTTGCAAGATCCAATAATAAATAATAATAATAGGACCTTAAATATGTCGCTAAGCAGGGCTGAATAATGCCTATCATATATTGCAGACCAGTGCTCCTGGAGAGTTTCCTCCCAGGGTGAGGAAGGCAGGATTTTTTGTGGCCTATTTGAGGGAAAGCAGAGGAAAATCATCTGAAGGCTGCGGGGGGGCTGTCAGCAGGCAGGCAGTGCCGGCAGAGGCTGGCAAGGCCGTCATGAGATGCTACTTCGTCACACTGTACCCCAAAATGTCACTTCATCGCACTGTACCCCTGAGCGCAGGGGGAGGTGTATAATGCAAGGCTCAAGCAGAGCTTTGTATTATTTCTATAGCAACATGTAAAGCATCTGGGATTAGAAAGCAGGCAGCCTGGGCTCTGGAAGAGGATCCAAACGAGCGTCTTTGACTTTAGTATCAATCCCTACTTGATATATTCGCTATACCCACTTCTTTCCCAGGGAAGGCTTAACAAAACAATGTGGCTTGGCCATGGAGAGTTGGCTCCCTGCACTGCTCTCCCTGATCACTCAAGCTAATGATCACTCTGCAGTGCATAATATTTTTTCAATCTGATTTAAGAGGAAATTCAATTGATCATCACTTTCTGCCAGACTTCTTAGTTCTCCGCGCAAACTCGGGGCTGCTTTGCATTCCAGACAGGCTCGTACTGCACCGAGCCAACCTACAGGAAATTAATTCAGTACAATTTTTAAAGTGCACTAGGTTAAGCCTGACATGCCTTTCATCTAGTAGGACACAATGTGCAGTGTCTTCCATGTCACCCTTATGGAGGCAAAAAGGGGATGAGGCAATGTATGGCTGGAAAAATAAGATAATTATTGACACATGTTTCAGGTTTATTCTTCCAGATCTCATTAATGATGTATTTTGGAGCTATTGATAAAGAGACAGGGAAACATCCACATAGATATATTGTTTGCAGATAAGAGAATATGGCTGGTCCTGCTGACAATTTGCTGAGAAGCTGCGGAAATTCAGGAAAGCTCAGTCTGGCTGTACGCAGACATTACAGACATGTCGCACAGAAAGCAATAGTCCTACGAGGTGTGCAGGGGGGCAGTGCCGACGTGAGGAAGAGGAAGGAGCCGGGAAGGGAACAGTCCTCAGGTGATGGAGGGAGGCACCAGGAAAAGCTTATTGCAAAATGTTTTACCACCGCTCTGCCCATTGCCTGCAGAAAATGCAACCTCTGCCTGGTGGCTGGTGGTGTTCAACAGCGATCCCCAAAATATTGCCCTATAGTCCACCCCACCTCTGCTTCCTCCTCTCCTGTCTCTTCTCGATAACCCCTGCTGTGCCCTCGAACCAGGTCCCTGCAAATTCTCCATCGCTTCTACCTCTGCTCAGTTTGCTCGCTGCTGGTTACTGTCCCTGGGTTTCTTTGGGGCTCCTTATCTTCAGAAAGAAATGCAGAGAGGCTCAATGGTGTGCAGGGAGGAGTGATGACATTTCTAGAGACCTGCAGAGGTAATGAATGCTCCAAGGTACTACGGACTCAAATCCCAAAGTCTTTGTTCAAGTCAAATTTCCCAGCAGAGTGTGAATTTTGAGACTGTGAGAGGAAGGGACTTGCCTGAGATTAAATAAGTGGGTAAAGTACAGAGACCTTGGTTCAGCAGAGAATTTAACCTATGCTGTCAAGCCAGGAAATCAATATGATGATGGCACATGTGGCTGAGAACTTGCTGAATTGGGGCCAGTCCCCTACACTCGGTGCCGAGGTGGATGCTAGCACTTCGAATTGCATTAGGGAGCGGCTTGCGAGCCAGGGAAGATTTGAGTGTACCGAAGTATTACAAAAGGCTGGAATTTTTTGTTGCCGCTGTGGAAAATAAGCCCCAAAACAATTCCCCACTCTCCCCTTCATAATATTTCCTTGGACGTTTGCAGCTGAATTTTTGTTGAAACCCAGTCTTTTCCAAAAACAAACAAACAAACAAAAACCAACCCAGGTATGTTTTGGGTTGAAAATGAATTATTTTGATGAGCTGTGGGAATGGAGAAGTCAATTTTCCAACAGAAGGAAATTCCTACTGGTCTGGAGGAAGACTAACACACTCTGTTGAAACTTATTTTTTTCTTTAATTCCATCCAAAACCCCCCCGCAAATCTCCCAAAGAGCTCTCCCTGTGTCATGCTAAAACATGTTCCGTATTAAAGTGGCAGCTGAACTCTGTACAGGCTTGGGGGGCAAGGTAAGGGAGGATTTGCCAAAGTGACAAGGAGGGATTGCAGCTGTGTGTGCTCCAGGGCTATGAGGGTGCAGATGTTTGCCTCTGCATTGCTGCTCCACATATTTCCAGGGGTCTGTGGCCCTCATCTAAAACACTTAAACCCTTTCTTGCAATAATTCAGCTGGCAGGTGACAAAAATAGGAAGGGAAAGCCAAATGTTCCAAAATGCAGAGGAGAAATACTGGTTGGGTACTTTCTCCCCAGCCAGCACAGACCTCTCAGGGCTTTGTCGATCTGTCAACCCGGGGATGGTGCATAATTCACAACAATGATTTCTCTGGTAGCTGAAATTTGCTCTGGACTGCAATTTCTTCCAGTTCATTCCTTCTTTGTGTTTGAATCATGTTTGTAGTCTGCAGTATTCAAAACCTGAGCTCTGCTGCTGAGCTATGATTGCTCTGATAAGCCTGAGGTATCATTTCTGATCCGTGCCTGGGAGTGCATATTATCCATTTCCAGAGTGAATATTTGCCTGCAAAAACTTGCAATGCATTGTTCGCACATGCTGATTTCCAGCAGAACCGGCTCCTTCAGCTAAGAATTTCAGCCCCCAACCAAAGCAAGAGCAGCTCCACTTTGGGGCAAACCTTACCAGGATGTGCTCTTCATAACAGGCTTAGCTCTGGCCAGCTCAGACGGCACCTCACCCTCCTCCCCGGGGGACTAGGGAGGAATGAAATGTCACCAAGCCTTGGTTTACAGATGGGGAAACTGAGGCACGGAGTGATGTGCTGGAAATCCAGCAGATTTATGGAAAACTGGGGCTAGCAGAATCTCTAACATTGGCCTGATGTGCTATGCGTGAGGCTGCCCTGGCTTCTCGCTGGGCTCCCCGGGAGCAGAAGGCTCTCCCTTTCCTGCCTCCCGCCAGCCCGAAGACACAGCCTTTCAAGTTGAGAAACTGAGGCCCTGAAGGCCTTTCCTCTGCTTTGAACCACCACAGCAGTCACGAGAAAAGGCTTTGTGAAGGCTTTTTTTTTTTCCCCTTTTTTTTCCACTTGTAAAATTAGCTTTTCATGAAAGAAGGCAGCGTCTTCTTGCCACCCACTAAGATACATATCCTTAGGTAATGGCAGAGCCAGCGCTGGGCGAGGGAGGGGAGAAGCGAGATCTGCCCCCCCCGCCCCATCAGAGGCGTGAAAGCTTTCATTTGTCAATGCGGAGATTCCACCCCGGATCCTGCAGTGACAAATCATTGTCACTAGGATAATCAAGCTGCAGAGACAGGGTCATTTTTCATGGCTCTTTGCTAAACAAAGCACTTTCCTCCCTCCTGCCTGGCTCTTGCAAGGCTAAGGGGGCTGCGCTGGCTGGGCAGATACCGGCAGATGTCCCCATGTCCCCACTGCTGTCAATCAAAGCCTAAATTACCCAGGGATGTCAGAGGTGAGAAGTGTACATGGGCCTCCAGCACCTTCCCAGGCACCTTTCGCCAGGGAAATAGAAAAGCCGTCCAGCCAGCACAGAGGCACTTGTTGCTCTTCGCTTCTCCTGAATGCTAAGCCAGGCTTGCAGGATTCACCAAACATGCGTCCGGGAGCTGGGTAGCTCATCTTGCTGGTCCTTTTGTGCTTAAAATGGGAACCATATCCGATTGGAACTGGCAGCTAATAAGGCCAGCCTGGTAGGTAGTAGCTCGAGTAGGGTTTGAGAGGCTGGTGCTCATTCCCCGATGCCCAGCTCAACCTTCTGCATGCCTTAACCAGTCAAAATGCTCATGGCTGAGTTTGATACCTAAATCTCAAAAGCCTCAACTGCAGAAGAGTCAGATTCCTGGACTAGGAGTCACGACAACTTGCTTGCCCAGTGGAAGCCATCAGCTTGCATCCCTTCAGGCTGGCAGAAGGTTTCACTTCCGTTCCAGTGAGGCCATTCACGTGAGTCCAAACTCTCACAGCAGTTCAGCTGGAGGTGGTGATCATTAAGACCCAATAATTGCTCACGACCTTATATCTATGTGCTGCAGCAGAAGCCCTGGGTTGGGATGTGGGTTTGAATTTGCCTTTAGCTCTTGGGGAGGCTTTGCAGCAGTCAGACGTCGCTGTGGATGGCTGATACAGAGACTGGTCCAAGCAGGACTGCGTGGATCAGTGCTCAGTTGTGTACGAGGGTCTTGCACGTAGGACAACAGAAGTCAGCTTTGCTCAGCTGGCCAGATAGAGACGATAGAGAGTGATACTATAAATTGTTTTCTCTCTTTAATAGAGTGAGGTGAGCTCTCTGAAGCAAAGCACTTACTGAGTCCTTTCTGCCACTTTTTCTGATCATGGCAAATGACTTCTCCTTTTCACTGACGTGCTCACAAGCTTCTGTTATTTTGAAGCGTGGCTGGTGGGAATGTATTTCAGGCTGTAGATTTGCTCACAACTCCTTTCCTGAGGCTTCCAGTTCTCCCTGTTCATCTCTCCGCTGTTCTCTCAGTGTGATTGATCTCTTCAGTCGATATGATATTGTTTCTCCTTGGTGACTGGCATGCTCCTGTACAGAAGTATACAGACTGTGAAGCTGAATAGGCCAGCTACTGAGCTAGGAAAAAATAATCATTTTGATTTGAGTCATGATTTTCTCTATTTAAATAACTTTAAAATTTAAAGTAGATGTTTATTTACAAGCTGCCTGTTCTTCGTTTTGACTTTTTTAGTTGAAAATTGCTAGTGTACGAGTGTATTTTCTGTCAGATCGTAAATCTTAGAAAGAGTTGAGAAGGCAGTTAAAGAAACAAGTACATTTCTCTGCTAAGAGACTCTGGCTACCTACGTGCTAATATTTTACATATGAAGTGCTGCTTGCATCGGTGAAGTTATCAGCTGATGCCTTGGACTCATAAATTTTACAGAACCTTGTCCTGATTTCAGTTCCATCCCTTCAAAGCTGTGAGCACCGTCTCCCCGCCATGGGTGTGCGTGTTGTGGCTCTCCCTCTCAGCAGCATGGCTGGGACCCCTTGACAGTCACTGGGGAGAGAAATGAGAGCTTCTAAGCCATGTTCAACCCCATTCCCAGGTAGACACTGAATGTGGAGAGCCTGGAAATTCGGTGAAGTTGAGCCCATTCCCTGGAGTTTTATGTGATTAATTTATTTGTGTTTGGGTCGTGGGCCTTGAAGATGCCCCATCTGCCTGGTATCAGGGACACAGCACCATCCCCAAAGATGTTCTCCCTTCTGAGGGTCTCGCCCCAAGGCAACTTGATGTAAAGCGGGGTTGAGTCCCTTCTCCGAAGTCTCAGTTACTGCCTAGAGCTGGAGAGAGGATTTCCTTTGCAGACAGGCCTTGGATCTGAGCCAGCCCAGCCATTCTGAACTCCTGTAATTAGTCAAAATATGAAGGTGAATTATTTTCTGACAAAAGATATAGGCAGATAGGATTTTTAAGGCTTCATTAGTCCAGACCCTGGCAGGGCGGGTCTTCTCAGCTTAGTGGCCTGAGCATGTGATGGAGAGCAGATTCTGATATGTATAATTAACAAGCACTGAATAATTTGACAGATTGGAAAAACATTTCAATATGTGTTCCAACAGGGGAGGTGATTGGCATTTCTGTGTTACTTCCCTGCTAAGAAACTTTCCACGAGAGATGTCAACAGTGCATGCTAATGAGCCCGAGGCGATTTGGGGGCCCTTGCAAGACATGATGTACGCCTCCACGCTGGTGGTGGCCAGGGTACGGATGGGGCTAAAACCCCCGCGTTTAATAACGTTGCTTAAGGTTGGCATGGGGCTGGGAGCACCTGATCATATTGCCATGGTCCCTGCAGAGTTTGTGATGAGGGACTGGCTGTGACTCCCTGTAAGTCAGGGTACACCTCTGACTGACTCTGTGCCTCAGTTTACCCCTTTACTAAATGATTAGCTGAACAGCGGTGGACACTACCTGTGTGCTACACCTTCCAGACTGAATTCACTATGCACGTACAAAATACCAGGGCTGGCTTCTTATCTGCTGGAGCCCTGCAGTCTGCACAGACTGGGAAAAATTTTTGCAGCCCCACAGTGATTTAATCGTATTTGCAGAAATCCTCTGCCCCATCTCCTCCTCCCCTTTCTCTCTGTCATTATCGATTTTTCCATTTGATGGCAAGCTGGAGTTTTCCAGCGAGGCAGAGCCATCCTGTGTGCATGCAGTGCACACGTACACAGCCTGCGCTGGGGACTGGGGAGGGTAATAGGTTTCCTTCGATCCAAGCAGGAAAGGAAAGGGCTTCCTGATACACAGCCTCCAAAGAAATCCTGCCCTTATATCTGCTAATTGAGACAGTCTCATTAGCCAGTAACAAAACTGGCTGGAAATCTGCCTTTGAATATTTTTCCCTTTTGAAAATCTTTGGACAAGATAGACATTTCCCTGGGAAATTGTTTTTGTAGGACTTCATCACAGACACAATGGGAGCTCAGGAAAAGAGGTGAACTGTCACAACCCTCTGTCCTTCTGCCCTCCTTGTTGTTCTGCTCTTCTCTCATTTCTTCCACCAAGTAACCCATAGCGTTGCGTTTAACACGTCTGTGTGTGTGCGGGCAGCAGAGACCAGCCAGCCCACGGCGCCTGTAGCCAGGTCCCCCTGTACCTTCCACCAGTTCTCCACAGTTGTCCTGCCCCATCCCCAGAAATCTAACGGCACAGGCCAGGTAATTGAGATAAGGCTCTTCAGTTCCTTTTTCACATGACACTGGGTCCTCTCATTAAGGCAGGTTTCTTTCCTGCCTTGTTCCCTTTACCCATTAATCCTCAGAAGTACTATGGTAGGCACAGAATTAAAACGTCCCTTGAACAGAGGTGTTATAACTTATATTCTCTTTGGATGTTTGAGCTTCATGTTGGGTCATTTCAAAACAAACCCTGGAGAGTTTCATTAACTGAAACAGCAGAAGGAATTTCCCTTTCTGCTTGCTTTTTTTTTTTCTTCTTCAACTGAAATTTCTAGCCAGTGCTAATCCAGACTCCTCGGGCCCACGGCAGCTGCCTTTCTCAGGTGGGGGGTAAAGGCAGTATTCACCAAGGGATGCAGTGAAACAAAAATAAAAAAGAAATTACTTAGTTCTGCCTTCTGTCTTCTCCCGAACCATTAATTTTCATCCCACCCATCTTGCCCTGAGCTGATCTGAGTTCAGAGCAAACCATATTCCCTTTTCCTGGTGTATCGGGGTCTCTGTGGTCTGGCTTCACCCACCAGCTTGCATTTTCCCCCTGCTCCGGTCCAGCGGCTGTGGGCTGCCTGGCGAAGAAACAGAGATGATGAATCGGTAGAAATGAGCAGCACGAGCCCCTCCGGTGCTGCGAGGAAGCGTCTGGGTCTGTTCTGTGAGGAGTCACAAAGCTCATGAGTCCTGGAGAGACAGGAGCTAACTCTGCCTCCACGGCAGATGACAGGGAAGGGAGTGTGATGGGACACGAGACCTTTGTGTCTTTCAGATGCCGCCTTCAATAGCAAATGTAGTGAAAACAAACATTAGCTTCATGATGTGAGACTAGTTCTTGCTTCACATGCTTTCATTAATGTAATCAGAAAATGTGCTGTTGCAAGGCTTTCTCTGGCTCGCTCTACAATACTTGGATGCGTTGTAATCTATTGAATTCCTCCTCACCAAATCTCCGAAGTGGGCTGCTCTATTTACCCTACTTACCACCTTTTCCCAGCCCATGGAGGCACAGGAGCAGCACTGCAAGCTTTCATGTCGCCTGTGTGTGCAATGGAAACATCTACGCTGTACCTCAATGGCAAGGTCGCCTTCGTGGTTGATGGTCTGTGGGGTTGAAGGTGGGACTCACCAGACCAAGCGTGGTGAGTGAGCTCCTGTTATACAAAGGCTCCTAGACCTGGCTGCAATTTCACTGCCCAGCTCCTGACTCCCACTGAAGTCCCTGTCTCAGTGGGAAGCAGACAAGCAAAACCCTCACGCATGAAAACCTAGTCCTGTGCAAATCCAACACCGATCCCTGCCTCTCTGATAAAAGAGAGAACTGGCTCTCCTTACTACCAACAGCTGCGTACCGCAACACAAAAAGTCCTGATGGGCCTTTTCCGTGCCTTGTGCTTAATGCATCGCTCCCGGGAGGTTTGCAGGGTTTCCTGCTGCTGTGGGAGGTGAGGCTGGTCGCAACCATTGTTCCCATAGAAATGGAAACTTCAAAACACTCTGGAATAATCTATGTAATAGCCATCAGTGAGTCACTTATTTTCCTGAATATGCCACAGTAATGCATTTGTGCTTTTTAGGAAGGTTAGCGTGATGGTCTAGCTAGCGAGGAAAGGCCTACTAATGATCCCAGCATGGCAGAGAGGCACCCAGAGATGTCTCTCCCTTCTCATCACTTCTGCGCAGAGGGTGACAGCAGTGCTGATCTCTCTCTGATTTCAATGCAATGATGAAAACCTATAGCCAGAAGTGCCTCCGGTGACTGTGGATGGGTGGCGATAATTGTGCTTGAGGACAGTGAGCAATGGAGACACTTAAATGCGGGGTCATCTAGGAAATTACAACCCTGGGGTGTTTCTGAATGCTCCTCGCTGCTGAGGAAGAGAACTGTCATCTCATAAAACACATGAGGTTTCTCAGGAAATAGCACTTCTTTGCTGCGGTGTGGATATTAGCAACTTCTGAATGAGAAAGGAAAAACAAGTGATTGCCAACAGCCCTGCGTGAGGAAGGGTTTGGGGGTGCAGCTCTGAGCAGTGATGCAGAACTCAAGGGTTATTTTTCTTGTTCAGTGATGAACTCACAGTGCTACCTCGTGCAAGAGACTTGTGCTGATCCCTGACTTGCAAAACGTGTAAAGGATTGTGATGGGGTCCATGATAGGAGATGAGAGGAATCTCTGGTTTTGGCTTATCTAACCAACCATGTTGCAAATACCCCAATATCCTGTACTGTCTGATCAGTAAAGCACTTCCACTGACTCCTTGCTGCCTGTGCAACCCGTAAAAAGTGCCCCACTCTCTTTGGATGCACAAGGGCTATGGAAAAACAGAAGAGACACTTTTACTCCTCATTTGCCTCCAGAAATCCATCTCTTGCTCCTGCTGGAGCAGTTATCCAGGAGGACACGCTCTGCGCTACACAACCCAGGGCCAATAGTTACAGCCACTGCTGGTTTCCCAGTGCTACGCTGATTTTCCACCGTAGGGATAGCTGCTGTTCCAGCCCATTGGGTTTAAAGGCTGAGACTATTTTCACACCTGACCCCGGTGATGTGCCCTGCTCTACCATGAGAGCTCCTGGCTGATCACCCCTCTGCTCCGTCACGGTCCAGGAGAACTATTCCCCGCTCCTTGGTTGAGTCAGTGACTGTTGCAGTTTAGTGAGCATCCCCAAGAAAACACATTCCCTGCCAGATCATCCCGGCGGAGACTTTCTAAGCAGTCCCTCTTAGAGATAGCTGGCCACTTTTCATCCAACCTTTTTTTTTTAATAAATGGAGCTTTGGTGAGTGAGACCATTGTTTTTAAAAATAGAAATAAAAGTCTCTTTCAGTGAAGCTTTTGGGATTTGGATTGAGCTTGTGGGTAGATAGCTATGGACTTATTTTGCAATGGTCAGGAGACAGCGTGAGCAGCCGCCGGGAGTATTTGTTTAAAGAGGTGCTGCCGTAGAGGCAGGGTATGAACCTGAATCGAGACTCTTCTGTGTCCTGGTGAAACCATCTGACCGCTGGGCTCTTCTCAGGCGGGTGAACAGCTTCTTTCTTTGGAGCTTTTTGATCAAAGTTTTGAAGGGTCCTGTTTTGACATCAGTGGGGAGTGAAAACAAAAGTGTAAATCCTCCCAATACTTCGCAAAAGGCAATTCTTTTTTTCCCAGCCATTCCCCGCTGCGGTGGATCAGAGGGGTCCCTGTGCGGAGGAGGAGAGCTGCGTTGCTGTGTGCTGGAGCCACCTCTGCCGCGCTGCCCCCCTGGCCAAGCCACCGCCGGTGGGCAGGGCTACGGGGTGACTGCTTTGTTGGGATCACGATAGGGAGTGAATTACAGCGAGCACAGGCTTGCAGCTTTTGAAGGAAAGGAGAATGGGGGGAATCTGATGGAAGATGTTGGTGTGAGGTGAGTGGGATAGCTACTGGTGGGACAGTGGTTCAATGCATTCGTTTTGAGTAAGATGGGGAGGATCACCCCACCACCCTGAGCAGAGAATAAAAATGAGTATGTCTCTATATCAACGGCGCGGCTGTTCTTCATGTAAAGAAAAGCGATGTAAAGGCTCTGGCTAAACAACAGAGTTACTTTTCAAAACAAGGACAATTACCTTTTAATTGTTTATTATTTATCACTGATGATCTGTCCTCCTGTTAAAGCGAAGTTTGAGACATCAAATTGAGAAGCAGAAATAGTGCCACAAGAAATGGATGAGAAATTGTAGTGAAGATTAATGATTAGTAATAAATGAATAGCACCTCAGTGCTCACTTATCCTGGTTAACAAGTATGAGTAATGAGTAAACTTGTAAAAATCAAACTGTGGGTTGTTTTGGACACAATAATTAAAAAAAGAAGAGTCAAACAGTTGGTTAATTTATATGCAATGAATAAATGAATCAGTTCTATTTTCTCCAGTGGAATAAAAGCAAACAAGAGAAAGATGTTATATCTGTGCACATAGCATTGTTTTCAAACCTCAGCTGTTACAAACCAGAAAATATTTGCAATGGGGAGAATGATTTGAGAAATTAAATTGGAGGGGGAGGGAGAGCCTGCAGTACTGCCATTTTACTGATATTAGCAAAGCCCATCAGTATTTTGTGTCGGTCGTGGGGAGTGGTGCTCTGAACGGGAAAGAAATGAGAATGCCACAGGAGGACAGCAACTGGAGAAAAAAATTATTGCTTCATCATCTCCTACAATGCTTCTAATGTGCCCACTAGGAAAGGGGAATACGAGCTACAAAATCCACCATCATAACCAGGAACGGGCGGGGCATTATTATCTCCATGTCCAATTTGAGTCAAATATTGGAGTGATTTGTTGGGAAAGATGGTCTTGGCTCATCCGTCCCACTCCAGTGATGCTGTGGGCGCTGCTGCCGGCCATCTCCCTGCAGGTCTGGATGCCTCAGGGAGCCTCCCAGCCCAGGGAGGCATTGCTCAGACACAGAACTTTGAACAAGACGCCTGGTTTGCAGTAGCTTTTGTGGCATTGGCACCTTGTAGTCTAGGAGTCCTTGTTTCTAGTGGGAGTATTTAGATCTAAGACCCTCCGCTGATACAGTCCTCACCACCTGAAAGCAAGTATTTAATTCCTAGTTAGAAACGGTTAGAGGATTTTTTAGACTGAAGTCCCAGCCTAGGCTCCCCAGATTGCACCCGCGGGAGGGCTGTGCGATTTGGCCATCGCTTTTTCTGTCATTCTCAGTGCACCTACTCTCCAGTTTCAGTCCCAGCAAAAGCAAAATCCTCCTGGCACTAAGTTCATCAGTGAAGTGGACCCATCATGTGGCTATTGTGTAACGCGCTTGGCAATTTGCTAAATCATCTGAGGTACATGCAGATCCCAGTGCCGTTAGCTCCGCGCACAGAGCCGAGCTGAGGAGGTGTGAAAGGTGGTGGCAGAAGGATGGCGAATTCGAGACTGTGCAGCATCTCTCTTGGGCAACCACAGAGAACTGCATTTTTGTTCACTCCTTGAACAGTGCTGTGCCACAGAAAAAAAATTCCAATATCATAGATATCATACCAGTCGTATCGCCAGGCTGCTCTATGCTGGCCCATGCGTCCTCCCTTCCAGTACCCGCACCAGTTCATTGTGGCAGCATGGCACACAGTACTGAGATGTTCCCAGTTACTCTTGTCCTGCTGCCTGGCTGTGTTGTCCAGTTCAGCAAATTCTTTCTTCTCCCTGATATGTTTTCTGTGAAGCAGGAGCAGATTGTAATAACAACAGACAGCAGACCTGACAGCTACCTCAACTCTCTAGTTTTGTCCAGTAAAAAGAGCCGTAATTGCTCGTCTCAGCTAACAGACTGACAAACCTGGGTGCTTTCTTATCTTAAAAACCGTCATGAAAGGGAGAGGCATTAAGGGTTACTTAATGGGGTGCATAATGAAGCCTTAATGCCCTGCTTTTTCATGCTTGTGCATGTTTCTGTTCTTCTGTGTCTTTAATCAAAGATTATGGTTTGTAACAGTGGATTTTGCCTTGGAACGAAGTGGGTCAAAGCCTTTGAATGCAACAGGCTTGGACCTTGACTGTCTGGGGGCAGGCTCCTCAGCAGGTCCCCCCGCACCCCCAACCCTCAAATCCAGGCAGACTGGAGCCTTCAGCCTCTGTCAGGGGGGGTCCTCTGAGCCCCACAAGAGCTGCACAGTTTGCTCCCCTCTGATGGCCACTTCCACCCTGAGGCTACGGCCCTTCTCCTTTCCAGACATCCCATTCCCAGTAAAGAAAGAGATCCTGAGCCCTGCCTCAGCGAGGCTGTGGGTAAAGGTGCAGTTTCTACAAAGCATTGTTTTCCAAATAAAACCATTTTGTCAAACCCCAAAGTGCCGTCCTACAAATCCCTTGGATTTGCTCAGCTCCTTTGCTCCCTTGCAGCAACAACAGAATCCTTCATGTCCAGATGTGGATGTCCCATTTTCTTCTTTTCTTTGTTGCAGCACATGCACCTGCAACCATCTTTCTGCAGTTATAAGTGTGGCAAATAGACTGAGCAGTTTTACTGTCAATGGCAGAGAAATTCCTCTCTATTTTTATGCCGCCTATATTGCCTATGCCCCAAATCCCCATTCTTGCCTCTTGTGAAGGGGCAGGGAGAGGGAGCTGTGGGGTCAGGAGAGGCAGGAGGAGTTAGAGGAGTGTTCCAGGGCCCCAGCATAGGAGAAGACGCTCCAGGCATGCAAACCCGAAGACTGATTAAAATGAATGAGAATTATTTTTATCCCTTTAAATAATTGTACGATCACATTTTAATTAAAATAATTTTAAAATGTTTCTTTTTTTTTTGGTAATTTTGCTAATATATACACTCATGCACTTATCAAAAATAGACAAAGAGACTGGAATGACTTTTCTTTTTCCTAAAAGGCTTTTAGTGGCAATAAATTAAGATATATGTATATATGCAAGGATTATAGGCATAAAGACAGCACCGAGTTATAGAAGGCTCTGTCTGGTGAGGGTTTTTTTCCTTCTTCCCAGCATTTAACTGGTTTTTGATGTTGGAAAGGCATTCTTGCATGTAAAGCTCTTTGCAGCACGTAGAAACCTTTATTGAAAAATAATTGCAAGCCTTCATCCGCTGAGGGAGAGCACTGGCTTTCTTGGGTACTCTTTGCACATATCCTGGCTCTTTTTGAGAGTTTCTGTGTCCCGTATGGAGGCTAAATCACTGCTGTTATTCCTTCTCTGTGGTTTGGGTAGGTGAAGGTGCCTGTAGGAGGTCTGGAGTTGGGGTGGAAGGAGTAGTTCAGGAAGAATGACTGGAGTGGAGAGAAAGGGGAAACCAGTGGAGAAATAAGAGTGGCGGAAGCCAAATTTGCAGCTGGCAATGGATAAAGATCACGTATGTTAATGCTGAGGAGAAGAGAGGAGGTGCCTTCATCTGTTCAGCTATGGAGGGGTCCAGAGTCCAGGAAAGCTTTTTCCATGCCAGCGACCACTGTTCTGTTGTCTGATGCATTTTTCAGCTCTGTTCTGGGCGCTGATACCGAATCCACCGACCTGCCCTGGGATTGCATCCTGTCCCGGTCCACGCCAGGGCCATGCTCGGTGTCAGGACCACTCACCCGCGGGGTGGAGGCTTTCAGAAATGGGTGGCGGCTTTCAGAAACGGGTGGCAGCCAAGGACAGACCTGCCTCTTTCTGTGGCCACTTGGTGGTTAACGTGCCCGCAGATTTCATGCAACGATGGCTCCAAAGTCATTAGCTTTGTCTTGACAGGTCCAAGCTGAATAAAGCAAACATGCATGTTTCGATGCTGGTGGCTGACGATACTTTTAAAGAACTCAAGAAATATTTGGAAATGTCATATGACGCATGTATAGCTTATCACTGGCATGCATAGTTTGGCACAATTATTTTGCTCATTATACATTCAATTAAATCGGTTTGAAATTATGTTACTTAAATAAAAAAGCACTACCAGAGAGAGCAGGACGTGGCTGCCTTTAGGAAGATGATCAGATTTAGAAATGCAAAATTATTGTGCCGAAAAGGAACAAGAAGTTCAAGCCAGCGCAGAGTCGAGAAATACTTTAAGAGGTTTGAAGAAGAAAATTCCAACATTCTGGATTTTTTTGGAAGTTGGAATGAAAACTTTGTGATTTACTTATTTGTTCATTTATTTAGTGGTTGTTGTTGCTAAAAAATAGAAACATTTCCTTTTTTTTTTTATTTTCCTCCCCCAAAGGAAATCCTGAGCTTGAAATAAGATCATTTCTGTAAATAAAGCTGTAGGACTTCAGCCAGTCACACGTGTGACATTGCGTATTTATATCAGACCTGATGATAATTGCAACGGTGCCTCTTTCCAAGAAGGAAAACCACTGAATTTTCTTCCAGCAGCCGATGCTGTCATCCACTTTCTGCTAGCTGAGCTGCTCTGGGATGACACAAAAACGTTTGTCTCCCTTGTGACACATTTCCTAGCATGTCCCCCTGTATCTGCAGAGCCATATGTCTAATACGAAGACGGAAAGAAAGCAGAAACAATAAGCAGAGATGATAAATGACACCAGAGAAAGAACTTCTCTAGGTGCTGGTGGTTTCAGACCAAAGTAGATGTTAGCAGAAAGGTTTGGAGCTGGTCGGGAGGAAGAAATATTCAGAATGTTTAAGAGTTTTAAGGCTGATTCAAGGCTAATTGGAGGGGGTTGAATTAGGTGTTTACCGGAACAGCTTTCTCCTTTGCTGAATATGTGTGCTTTTCTTAAAAATATATAAAATAACAGAAAAGGTGCATCTGCAAATGAAGATGGCTTGGTTTGGTTTGGCTGTATTTATCATAAAAAAAGGTTGATGCCTTTGGGCTCCTTGGCGATCATGGGGGCTCCCAGGCTCCCACTGGTAGTCTGAACTAGGATGGAGGATCACCCCCTGCTCAGAAAGTGCTTTCCTGGGAGAGGAGCTCTCCTCCTCCATACATCTGCCCTGGGACCCATTTCTCTCTGTGATATAAAGACCTGCTCTAGTAAAACTTAACCCCTATAATTCAGTTCTAGAGAAATCTTATTTTGGATAGTGAAAGAAGAATTATAATATAGGCGATGTTCGGGCATTTTAATAGTGCTATAAAACCCTATTAAAGCCTTATCTCCAGACATATTTCTCTATCACACACACCTACATTCATCCTTGTCCTCTCCGTTGTTTAATGGCAGTAGCAGGAGCAGCTCAGCTGAGGGTGATGCTGTGCCGTGTCTCCCAGTCCGTGTTAGCAGGACATTTTAAAAAAGACGTTCAAATTCATCCAGCTGGCCAGACCTCCAAGACCGCAGCACAAGGCAGGCTTTCTTCTCACTGAGCTGTGGAGGCTGAACAGAAAACCATCCACACAGTGTGAAATGCCTCTGAGGGGCAGAAACCAGTCGTGAGCTGCTTGTGTGGGAACACCTGGACAAGCTGGATCCTTACCAGCATTCCCAGGTCCATATTCAGCTCTTCACCCAGAGGATTAGAGGAGAAATAACCCTTTAAACTTTTGAAAGAAGTAAAATATATGACAGTACACAAGGAAAGGCCCCAGATTTTCCTCTGCTGCTGGCCATCACATGTGCCAATCCCTGTGGGACTCCCGCTCCAGCAGGGAGATTTCTGATCCTTTCTTCCTTATGAGAGAGACAGGAGATGAATGTCAGATCTCACAGCAGAGGGAGACGGAAGAAGCCTTCAGGGAGCTGTGGGCTACATTAAGGCAGGAAGGTTATGAACTTAAGTTGGTGGAAAGAAATAGGATTTTGTCAGGCTGCAGCCCTGCAGTAAGAGCCACGTCGTACGGCCCTGCCAAACGCCACTTGTCCTGGGACCGGCCTGAAGCAGGCAGTGCAACCGTGCAGCAGTGCCTGTTGCAGGATAGTGCTGACACCTCCGAGCGATGTTGTCCAATAACCCTGCTGTCCCTCCGGACCATGCCGTAGCATCACACGCTCCTGTTCCCTGCAGCCCTCTCTGTTCCCGCATTATCTGGGCCACGGGAGACATGGATTCAATCTCTGCTTGGCGTTTGTCTGCCTGGGAGATGAATGCCGTGTTCCTCCATGCCGACAGAAGACAAAGGAACGGTTTCATCATAAAATTACAGTTAAATTATTGTGTGCGTTTGGCCCCACTGCATTCCTGTGAGCAGTTTAAGTTTCTTTGTATTTTCTGAGCCAGAGACCAGGCCATCAGATAACTTCTGAACAGAGTGAACATGCCATATTACTTGAACCATGGAGAAGTAATACTCCACTCACATCATTCCATTGATTAACACTGAGTTCATTAAGAAGAAGTAAAGTAGAAGGACAGGAGAGTGAGCGATCTCATTTGGACCAGCGGAATTTGAAGGGCTCCAAAGCCATATGAACCAATTTCGTTAAATTGCTGTCTCCTGTGTCAGTATAATTTCAGCTCCGGTTCTTCATCACTTTTCTTTACCGTATTGCTTGATCTGTGGCTGTTGATGAGGTTTGGGAAAGCAGGGGTTTTTACTATTGGAGATATGATACATCCTGGCACAAATGAACTCATCAGACACAGGAATGAAATGACTCTGCCTTTAGATCTTCTCTCTCCGGGCTCAGTGGGTGTCTCCACTGTATCAGTGACTTCCCTGGAATTGGGCTAGACCAGCAAAAGGCCTGTTGTTTCCCTCACAAGTCCCACCACCCAGATGGAGTGTCGCACCTGAGAGCATCAACAAAGAGAGAGAGGCCGGGAGAGAGGAAGAAGGTGGCGGGGCGTGAATTATGGAGTATTATTAGATTGCTGTTACTTGTATCGCTTCTATAGCTGTGGCAGCTGGGGGCTTTAATTACAGAGATTAAAGGAAAAAAAGCTCATAGCCACTCATCAAATGATGCATAAAATAAGCAAACTGGCATTGTGCCTGGGAAGCCATCTGAGTAGGGCTGCACCAGCAAACACGAACAGGGAATGCCAAAGTCAGGATCCCTTCTGATGAGGAAGACCGTGGTATCAACTTGAGCTTCAGCAGTCGATAGAAAGCAAAGAGAGGGGACAGTCAAGCCCTGAGGTGAGGAGAGCGATGAGCCAAGCTAAGGCCGATCGTAGCGCCCAGTTCCTCCTACCGCAGCCAGCTTGAGAGCTGGAGCGTGGAGAAAAAGTTGCAAGAAAAGGCTGGGAGAGACACGGGGCAGTCGATGTGCGTTTAGCTGACAGGAGTCCCTCCCTCAGCTCTTCCTCAAGAACTAGTGCTGTTAATGAAGAGCCCGTTTCCTTTCATCTAAATGGAGCACTTTCTTCCCGTTGCTGCTGCTCAGACATGCTCGCTGTGCACCGCTCCCCCTGATCTGCCAGGGCCCTTTTGGGCAGCACCAGGCAGGGCCGGGGGCTGGCCAGACCTTGGGGGCACATCTCATACTCCGGGCAGGAGCTGGTTTCTCCCATTCTGAGAAGAAAGAGAGGACAAAGAAGGAATCAATTTGTCAAAAACCTCTTAATGAGCTGTTGAAGACAGCTCAGCCAAGGTACTGATGACCTCTCAGGTTAATTAACCTGCAGCAAAACCTGATGTCTTTTTTTCATTCTCCCTGTCTAATTTTCTTCTTACAGCCAGCCAAGCTCTTCTTTAGTCTGGGTGCTGAGCTGCTCATTGTGTGACACCTTCAGGTGCTTTTATGCCTTCCTCACCCTCTGCTGGCAGATCTGGCGCTGGACGGGAGTGCCAGCAGCCAACATCCCTCCCAGCTAGCTTCATGCTTCATTTTTCATTACACCGCAATTGCATCTGGCAGGAGCTCTCTTGCCTCCCAGCCTGCTGCTGTCCTGTCTTGCAGAACTGCCATCCCAGCCCCTGATGCTGCCAGAAGGGTGCCTTCAGGGCCAAACCAGCCCAGGCTCTTTCGCAGGGCAGTGACAGAAAGGAGCACACAGCCCCCCAGGACAGGAAAGCTGATGCCGGTGACAAGGAGGGACTCTTGCGAACACCCAGAGCTGCCTCAGTGAGCCAGTGGCATTTCAGCTTCCTATGGAAAGCAAAGCAAGGGCTCAGACACTGAGTCTGCAGGTGGGTCTTCCCTGTTACGGACAGATTTAAGTCCCTTTCATCCTACCTCTGAGAAAGCAGGCATGATAACAGAGAGTAGAGCCGTGGAGTTGAGCAAGGATGGAGGAGTCAGGTTCCCGAGGGAGCTCTGGGGCCAGGCAGTGGGTTTTGAGGCTCTCTAGAGGATCCTCTAGTTCAGACAGACTCCTTGGGAGAGCTCATAATTTCCAAGCACACCAAGAGGACTTTTTCCACAGGAAGCGGCTGTGTTATCTGAGGGAATCTAGCACCCAAGGGTGACACCTCTTTGCCAGGGACAGAGACTCTGCTATTTTTAAGCTGCAAGTGTGAATGGAAATGGAGAAGAACATGTACTGCAAAGAGGAGCAGAGTTGCACCAACTACTTGCCGTTGACAATTTATCTAGCAGCTTCCTCCTCCGTCTCCTCTGTTACATTGACTGAGAGCCTTCCAGTGCCCAGGAATTTGTTTTTCTTTCATGCCTAGTTAATATACTCCAGTTGATGTCTTACGTTTGCACAGATAGACCATGCGTAATCAGCTCTTTTTTTTCCCAGTGGGGGACAAAGAACAAGTTAAATGATCAGAAACAAAGCGGATTAATTGTTTCGAGCAGGTGCTGCATCCTTTTTTCTCCAATGACAATCACATTCACAGATCCTTTGGTAAAAGGATGTGGCCAGATGGTAAAAGGAGAGCAGCCCTGTTTCTTGAATGGGAATGAAGCTGCAGGTACTTCATCTGGAAAGGGTCACCGGGCTGTGAGCGTAGCCATCTGACAAATTTTGGGTGCTGTCTTCATTCAGTCCCTTGAGGGTTCACCGGGCTGCCCTGCTACCGAGCAGCCAGGTTCAGAGCCTCCCTGGCAGCGCTGGCTGAAGCACGGACGAAGCAGAGCTCAGCCTTATCCTCACATCCAGCGCTGCTGGGATGAGCTTTCCCGTGCAGAGGCCCAAGGGCTGTGCCGGGTCAGAGCTAATGGAGCAGCTGGTTCAGGCCATCCCCTTCGGATAATGCCAGAGAAAAACGTGCCCCAGCCGTGCCCCTTCCCCTGCCCTCCTCGAGCCGTGCGTCATGGGCATGCTCCTCTCACAGCTGGCGTTTTCCAGCCTCCCTTGCTGCTACAATCAATCAGGGAGGATTTTATTTTAATGAAAAAGGTTTTGTTAAACCTGACCAGTTTCACCAAATGACACTGATTGCCAGATTTTGCTTTCCAGTCAGAACAAATGGATTTTTCAGCAGACCGAGAGGCCAAACAGTTGAGATTTCTCCTGCATCATGCAGAGCTGCCCCAGCTACACTCAAAAGCTGCCGAGCCCCATCTCTGTGCAAAGTCAGAGCTTGAAAAACCCTAAAAGTTTTGCCCATCTCAGAAAGCCAGAACTTAGTACTGAAAGTGGAAATTGTAATTTGTTTTCAGCTTAAAAGAAACAAAATTCCCTAAAAGAGGTCCTGGGTCATTCTGAAAAATGAATGTTCCTGACATGTTCTTCACATGATAATAACATCGGTGAAAACAAGAGACATTAATAACCTACAGATTGTGTTAATTGCTTGTTATTGCATTGCACATATATTTGTCATTAGCGATAACAATCAGATATTAATATTATTGTTATTTTATTTAGATAAAAGGTTGGATGTTTGCAGTTATTCATAATTATAGGAGTAATCATTAGATTCTAATTATTGTCACTATTCTTTATAACACAGGGCCAAATATTGTGGTTGTAGGAGTGGGCTTTTCACACCAAAACCTTGTGTATTTGTTTATCTCTGATTAATTAACTCTGAAGGTCGGGGTGGTGGGGGCAGGACCCTTCCCCAGCCCCTGCTGCCAGCAGCGTTTGCTGGAGATTCGCTGCCGTCCCAGCTCAGTCTGGCCCCAGCCCAGCCTCTCGGCCGCAGCTCTGGCAGGACCACGCAGCCGCTCGCTGGGAGCATCTGCTCGAGCATCCTCTGAGCGCTCTCCCTGCCATCACCCCTGCACAGGGGATGCAGTCTGACTGGGCCAGGCTCTTGGGGAGGTTTGCAAGGTTAAAGGTCATCTTTTGGGCCATAAGGTGCCTGGATGTAACCAGCCTTGCTCTTTGTGCTGCGGGCTATGCCAACCTCGCTGTGCATTCTGTCGCTGTGTAAATTACAGAAATTACAAAGAAAAATTACTTCACCCATTTAGAAGGAGGTTTTTTTTTCTTCTCTTTTTCATCTGAAGCCACAGCATACACAAACCTGTCCAGGACTCTCATTCTGCAAGCTTCACTTAACAGAGAAATTCTTTTATTTGTGTTTGGGTTTTGAATCGCAGCCTAATGACGTGCAGGGCTGTGGGTTTTCCATTCCATTTTATTTTATTAGCTAAGTGCTGGGCATTTCTCATCTCTGCTCAGGACAAAGCATGCTCCTGTCTCAAAAGAGAGTCCTGGTTTGTCCCTTTGTCCTCCACAAGCTGCAATACCAATATCTGCTCATACAATGGCAACACGCAGATACTTCTCACCGCCCTTGACCATAAGCCTGTGTTCAGGTGCAGTCTCTGGACATGTTGGGAGCATGAGAAGGAGAACCCGTAGGATAGATGCAAACCCACAGACAGGCAAACCTCCCTGACCAGGAAACTCATATATCCACAACAGGGGTAAGTATGATGGGCTGTTGTTTATGAGGGCTACTACAGTGTGTGCTTCCAAGTGCGGTATTTCAATACCGAGGTATTTCAATAGCCTTCAGGCTTGCGTTCTCATGGTACTGAGAAACAAGAACGTCCCTTTCTCCAAGCTGTCGTGCATAGCTGGAGGAGCTGTTTGCTCCAGGAACCTCCCCTGCTTTCTGATGTATTGGAGATCCAGAGCTGGACCTGAAATCTTCTTAGGTGTCCTTAAGATCTTCTGAGGAGTTTGACTGTCTCCATTCTTCAGTGATGGGGAGTAGAAGAGCTGTCGAAACACCAGGGAGTGGGAGAAGGCATGCCCAAGCTGAAGGAAGCAATGATGTATAAATATTGCTTTTTCTTCAGTATTATCAAGTCCAAACATCCAGAACTCCTCATTCAGCTCTGCCTGCATCACACAACTATTTCCCAGGAGCATCACCTTACAGCAGCCTGGATTCCTGGAAGCACTTTGCCCCTGTGCTGGCCGCTGCTCAAGGAAACAGAGCCTGAAATCACTCATCCGAGAACCACCTGCAAAGTATTGCAACCTCCAAAACTTCAGAAGTCACTTGCTAAAAAATCTGGAGGTTGTCTTTTGAAGCATGCGACTTTTTAAATGGAAAATTTGTCAGATTCTCATTTTTAAACTTATTTTGTGAGATTTGAAGCTGGAGGGGAGGTGTTATTTTTAAGTTGCTGGTTTTTATCAGCAGCGCTGGAAGTTACTGAACTGAAAGCTGAATCTCATCACATGCCTTTGAGTCTTGAAACTTTAATAAAACCACAGCTACTCCACAACTCCCAGTGAAACTTGGCGAGGTGATCTCTGACTACATGAATCAGCTCAGGAAGCCTTCTCCTAAATTCTTAAATGTTATTTTTTCTGCCAGCTTTATGTTTCTCTGGATACCAGGGACAATCCTGTTAAATAATATTGAGATTTCAGTGTTAGTTGTTGGTCATTTAATCCACTTCTTTTATAAGGAATTTGAAGGGTATAAGGAGTATAAGGACTGTAATATAGTCTTGGAAAGCTGTCATTTTCCAACTATGCTTGATGCTAGTTATTGAAACACCTCGTCAAAATAATGCTTTGCTCCTTTGTCTCAAGATTTCAAAGCACTTTGCAGACATCAAACGCTCCTTACCAGCCCACTCTGCAGTTGAGCATGACTGCTCAAGAGGATAATTTCAGCTAAGCAGAGACAGGCTTTTGCTTTCTCCCATGGTAAGGCAATGGGCTGACTTGAACTACATCCCGTGGCATCTTGAGCTCTGCAGGACCTTCTGGTGGGGAAAAGGCTTTCTGGTCTCCCCTTCTTGCCTCTCAGAGATTGAAACTGGATCTTGCCCATGTTTTTTGACTATCATTAATAAGCTGAACCCCTCAGGAGCCTGGACAAGCCATTGCATGGATTCTTAATGCCTGGGTGAAGCGTAAGGGCAGCCATGGTTGTCGTCTTAGGTATCTTCTGAGATAGACACAGACTAGATTAGCCCTACTCATGGCCTGATGTGACCTTTTTAACTCAGGCCTGGATGGCCACGTGTCATCTCTGTTCCCCTGGGACACATCACAGCCAGGCTGATACTTGCATGGCTGTTCCTAATTCTTCAGAAACTCAGAGGAAAGGAGGGCAAGGAAATACCAAGAAAAGAAAGAGAGAAAGAAGATGAAAGATAGCATTTCTTTCTCGAGGCAAGGCAAGAAATAAACCAGAGTCATCCTCCTCCCTGCTCTTTTTTTTTTAAATTAACATATTTGTTTCCTTTCATGGCCTAGAAGATGATTTTGTGCCCAAAAAAATATAATATACTCCTTCATTTCTGGCTGACAGCTTCTGAAGTGTGCAGGGGAGCTCTTCCTTTCAGCTCCAGCACTTAGATAACGGATGCCTGACTGGCACCGAAGCGCAGGCTGGGGCAGGGCTCTTGCACTATGGTCCCAAGCATTTCCCCAAGCTGCTTTGGGCAGTTTAACTTGAAAATAAGGCTGGGACAAAGGCAGTGGCAGCTTTAGAGGCGGGCATTTAGGAGGACCAGATTTATCCAGCTCTTAAAACAACAGATTGGGAGTTGTTTCTAAAAAAGGGACGGTACTCTGTCTGCTTTTCTCAAGTGTCTGAAGAAGAGTGGTGGCAAAGAGTCTGGCTCGACCAGGTGGGCCAGGAAAGCTTGGGGCACGCCCGAGAGACACAGCCTCCCAGGACAGCTTTGAGGATGACAGCGTTTGTTCCTTCTGCTTAAGCTCTCTGCCCAAGCCGCACCTCAACTGTTGTCAGAATTTCTTCAGGTCTGATGCTGTAAGACAAGGAGTGATTTAGTAAATTAGGAAGAAATGGGGGAAATAGTGATGGGATCTTGGAGAGAAACTGGTCCTTTAGAAGCTGTTGGAGCTGGTGCAGCTGCTGAAGTGCCTTTTTAATTTCTTGACCACAAATTTAGCTGCTTAAATTTGAGGGCCTCCATTTCCTTTGTAGACTGGACATAACACATGAGCTCTTGCATGCCCCTTGCTTTGGGACGCTGGAGCAAAGATACCCGGCCATTGTCCCAAAGCCGAAAGTTAGGAAGAACCCAGTATCATGACTGTTACATTTCCTCTGTGGACTATGTACCTAATGCCAAGTGAAACTGCACGGAAACCTTTAAAATCACCATCCATTTCCTCAAACAAGCTCTGCTCAGGGTTGAGCCAACTGGCTAAATCTATATTCACTGGCAGCCGTGGCAGCAAACTCAGAAGTACGGGACTAAATATATCTCAGCCCTGCAGCCTCCTTCCAGAGGAGGGAGGAAAAAAATAAATAAGATGGAATGAACGAAGGGCCTGAGCATTCCCAAAAGTTATTGCTTCTCACATTATGAAATACAGACGACATTTATGAGTCTAATACCAATATTGATGTTTGCAGAGACATTTGTTCAGTGCTTGAAGTAAATACCTTCCCGATCGATATAAATAAATGCAGCTGAGTGTTTGTTGTGTGTAGGTTTTATATTTGGAGAAGAATTGGAAATGCCTTTTCTTTTTTATTTCTTGCCTCCTTAAAAAGTTTAAGATATTGAATCATGAATGGACCATGGGAGGGGCAGATGACAGATGAGACAAAGACAGGAACCATTATTTGCAAAGATGTTCTTGGACATCCAGTGGTTTTTTTTTCTGCAGCCCCCCACAAATTATTTCCATAGATCAATACAGTTAAGCTCATAATAGGGAAAATACGGGTTGGGTCTTGAGTGTTATTTGACTAGCTCCAGCATAGAAAAACTAAAATGTGAGATTCCCTGAGCTAGGCTGAAAAAAATCTACCATCTCGTTGTTGCACAAAGAAGTGGTCCCATTCCTATAAGCTCTTATTCCTTGGGTATTTGACTCAGCTCGCTGAATGAGCAGAAAAATAACCCAGTAATAAAAAAAGCAAGGGAATAAAGGGGAGGTAGGAACAGTCTTGTCTTGTTTGGAGACAGACAGATGTTCTGGCTTAACCTTGGACTGGAGCCTTGGTTTAATGGTAAAATCACCAGCGGTGCTGCCAATTCCAGAGGTGGGCCCTTGTGCAAATCTGATCTCCTCCAGAGCAATCTCTGGGATTTCTGGTGAAGGCTCAGGACGGTTGCTTGAAAAAGTCAAGACTGTTGTATCAATATTCACTATTTGTATGGGCTCAAATATGAGGATCCTGCCTGTGAAATTCTGCAAAGCTCAGACACTGAACCTGAGATGCAACTGCTTCTTGGGTGGAATTACCATGCCTGCGCATGTTGCTTGGGGGAGACCAGATGGGAGTTTGGACAGAACAGGAAAAATAAAACTCTGCTTGCTCACATCAACTGGCCACGCAGCTTTCCCAGGGTGCTGGCAAGGTAGACAGGACCTCATTTTTCAAACTCTACCCTGAAAGAGCCCTTAAAATAAAACGGGACTTTCTTGCTAAATCAGCAAAAAAGCTGAGCATATTTCTGCTGACTTTGAGATCAGTAATCTGGTTCATGTTTAGATTGCTAAGATCTTTTCTTCAGTTCAGTTTTAAGCTTGAATTTAACTTGTCCTAATAGGAGAGGACTAAACAAGACCAGGCTGTTTCAGTACAGCTCAGCTTCGTCTGAGTGAGTACATTTATCTTCTGTACCTGTCATGCAGGGAGACTTCTGTGCTGAGAAGTCTTGGAATTAGAAATTGGATCCAGGGTTATTTTATATGCAGTTCTTGTTTGCCTGAAAGCTGGTTTTACATGACCAGCATATTTGTATTAAAGATAATAAAAGGTCGTCAGAAACCCGGCAGTCTCTTTCTTGGTCTGAGCTTGGTCTTCCATTTGGTACAGACAACGCCTTAAGTAGCAGTACCAAGATCAGGGGATTTCGAAGCAATCACACAGGGAGACTGAGAGCATGAAAAAGCAGCAATGTTTGCAGAGGCTATTGTGCTTTCTTATTAATGGAAATTTAACGAGTGGAAAAAAATCTATAGTTTTCAGAGCCCCCAGTAGCCAGGGCTTTCCAGGCAGGGAGAAACAGCATATCCTACCCTTTGGGTTTGTAATGTAAAGATTAATCAAATGCATAATCCTTGCTGTTTCCTTTGTATCACAGTTTTAATGTCTGCATATTGTTAGTCTTGTAAAAGGGCTTGACTTTGTGATGGCAGAAGAAAGAGGCTGGGGAGGACTCTTTGATCATAAAAGTCTCCAAACAGCATATGACTGCTCTGCAACTCCTGGCAGGGGATTCTGAGCGCTTTCTTTGCTTTTTATTTTTCTTTTTTTCCTTTTGTAAAGAGAACCATTTTTCATGTCCACTGCGATGGTACTCGACTGACGTTTAGTGACAGGCTGCGGGTGAAGTAGGGCTTCACGATGGAGTGGCCACCAGCCAGCTGCTCTGCTCAGTCCCCATCCTCCCCAGCACGGTCCCCTCCCTTCTCCTCCCTGGTGACTGCAGCTGAATCAAAGCTCCTCGATTTGAACAGCAAGAGCAGCTCACGTATTACTTTCTCCAAGGAGACCTGTGGAGCCAGCACTGCTGTGGGAGAGTCTGACCTATGAGCTAGAGTCAGCTCATCTGCCGGGGGTTGAGAGCTGTTTGCTCTCACATGGAGCCGTTTACTTTGGTCTCATGCCTCCAGGCAGCTTGCTAAGGTCTGCCCTACAGACCTCCTGCTACGACAGATTAATTGATTTTAAAGCCAGCAAGAATCACTGTGATTGTCTTCTAGTTTTTCTACTGGGGCAATCGAATCTCTCTCTCTATGATGTACTTATAACATCCTCGTAGCCATAGAAACTAGGGGAATTTATAGGCACCACACGGTTTCTTTGGCTAAATCTATATCGGTAAATAAAACCGTGCCAGGGAACGTTTTTGGGTTCTGAAACGTGCTCGTCCTCACAGTGGTATCGTTAGTGTGCTCCCTGGCACGGCACCCTCCCCGAGTCCTGGGGACTGCTGAGATTTAGCATGAGTCAAGCTTTGCTGGCAACAGGCAGTTTTCATAAGGGAATTTAGCAGCGTCGATTTGGTAACGAGCTCTTTGGAGTGAGGAGACTTGGTCTGTTCCCAGCTGGTGCAGAGGGTGCACCATGCTGACATCCCATAAAATTAAGTGTCACAACGTCGTGGTCTTTGGTAGTTTGGCGCCGTCTTCAGAGGGACAAGAAGATGTACTCTTCAGCAGATGGTCATCCTTGTAGAAAGTCTACTGAATTTGGGGGCTGTTAGCCCATCTGTACAATATACCACATACAAAGGTCTAGTTTCAAATACCTCCGCATGCAATGGGCTGTCTAAGTGGGGAGGCTTTGATTCAGTTTGTGGGGAAGAAACAGGCGTTTAGAAATGATTTATAGCTTAAGACTCTGACATGATACTGATCTCTAAAGTGAGTTTGAGTTCAAACCCAAGACAGACCAAAAAATCCCCAACTGAACCTCAGACTTTTGAAATGGAAAATCAGGTTTTGGATTTTCCTGTGTATTCTGGAAAAAGCACCTGCTTCTCATATGTTCTTCAATATTCATCAGAAAACCCTGACGTCAAAACCCAAATAACTCTTAACAAAAAGGCAATATTCTACAGCGAAAGAAGGGGTAGGAGGGAACATTTTACAAGCAGCTCTTCAAAACAAAAAGGTTTTTTAGGTACTTGATCAGAAAAAGGATGTGAAAAAAAATTAACGGCTGTAGATATTTTTTATGATCACATAGCTCAGGAGGAGCTGATTAAGTTCTTCTGAAATGCAGAAAACATCTGAGAAATGTCAAACTAATAAAGGTATTTCTGGTGTGACTGTTTTAAGCAACTGACAACAAAGGTTTAGTACAGAAATGCTGTCTCAGTGGTGCGATGTATCACCACATTGACAAGGCAGGGGAAATATTAAAAGACAATAACTAGGTAGCTGATTTTTCCATGACTGGCAGTCGTTTGGACATGTATTTCCCTACCTGAGGTGCTGGAAAGACAAGTAATTGAACTACCTAGAATCAGTGGATTTTTAATTTGGGGAGTGGGAGAAAAAAAATAATAACGTCACCCAGTGGAGGAGAAAGCAGTTTTCTCCTTTCTCCTGATAGGAATCTTCATCTGTACACAAGCAAACCAACCCAAGTCAACAAGATTTCTTGTTTGTACAAGAGCTGTGCTCAGCAAACATCATGCTCGAGGCTTGCCCAGAGAGCAGCAGGCTCACCTGCAGCAGACGCTGCCCGTCTGCTTGCTCTCAACCAGCTCGAAAGCTTAGCTTGAGCTGCAAAACCCTCTCCTGAAATTGCTCCATGGGGATAGGACATCTTTCTGAAAGCTACATCTTAGCTTGCTGTCTGGAGGGCACCCTTTGGAGCAGCTGACAAGCACAGGAGAGCAAGTCAGGCATTTTCGAAAGAAGTTTTTCCATCCAAAAACGCTAACTCTTTGAAAACACTTTTTTTTTCCTCCTTTGTATGCATAATTTTAAGTAACCGCTCCTCATAGCCGGACTGGCATTTCTGGATCCAAAAAGAAAACATCTGAACTAGCATGGTGGTTAGAGGCTTTGCTTTCCGTTGGGCATGTACAGGCTCTGCCTGTGTCGGTACATTTGATGTGCCTGGAATATTCTCCAGCACTGAGACTGGTCCTTAGGAGGTCGCTATGCCAGGAGACTTGGCAGCCCTCGTATCAGGGAGGCTGAATGCAAACTGCCCTGTGAGCACCATCGCAGGGCTGTCCCGTCTGCTGATCTGTGCCTGCCTTTCTTGGGAGAGTGCCAATGGCCAGATGGGCCCAAAGCTTGCAAAGGACCGTTTAGATAGTTTGGTGGTCCCTGGACATGTTTGAACTCTACTAATAGAGGTGTGCGGTCAGGATCTAAGTAAAAGCAGAGTTTGAATGCTTGCTTCTTGAGTGCAGGGAGGAAGTGCTAGTTAGCTGTTTCTTGGTCGGGCGTGGAGGGAGGGGATGCTCCGTTTCTACCTATCATTGTTTTCTTCCTTTATTTTAATTTAAAAAAAAAAAATCTTAAAAGTTGTGGTCACATCACATCTCCAGCTGATTTCTGCTATGTCCTTTTGTCCTTGATGCACTGCTGTCCCTTATTTTATCAGCATGATTTACATACTTCAGAGGCACAAGTCATCTCACCCTAAAATGGACGGTTACCTTTGATTAGGTGACTTTGAAAGTGACTTTTTTGGCCTTCTGGATGAAGTGTTTCTCCATGTCCTCAAAGCCCAGACCAGTCATGCTATAGTGCTGGGATGGACAGGGATCCATACATTAATATATACGAGATAGAGGCCTTTTGAATCCGTGCAAAGCTGGATACCTCTTTCCTGGGGGAATTGCTTTTCCCTGTTGGACCAAGCTCTGTTTGATTGCACCTTCTGGTTTTCCAGATCAGCCTCTCAAAGTGTTCAGTGCTTTGCTTCCTGCACAGAGAGGGGAGGGTGAGGTTAAACTCTTAGAGAGCATCAGGCTTTGGAATAACAAACCACCACCATTTGCTGTAGTCAGGATAGCAGAGATGAGGTTTTGAGAGCTTAGCCACTGGAGGCCACTTACTTTTCAACATTTTGCATCTCAGGGCTGAAATACAGATTTTGTCTTCTGAATTTCAATAATGGCCTTGCGGGAACAGAACAGCAGCTTTGGCAGAGACGTGTTTTCCACCTGCTTATTGCTTCGAACAAAACGCTGCAAACAGCCAAGCCTATCTGGCATGCACAGCTCCCGTGGATGTCTGCGACACACGCTGGCTTGGCCCAAAGTATTAGCTCGGAGTGTGACCAGTTGTGTTCGCACACAAAACCTGCATGTTCTTTCTATGCTCTTTTGCACAGACGCTGGCACAGAAACTGTTCTCTTCTATGCTATTAAAAAAACAAGGTCAGTCTCTTCAAATGGCCCTGCTGACGTTGTGATCTGCAGGTTCCTAATCCTTGGGGATCATTTTTACTTGCTTGCCATTAGGCGGTTGCTAAATCCAGATGTTCAGCAATCCTGCAAATTCATCAGCCCATTAACTGTAATAAATTCTGACCCGGTAATTTCTTCTACAACCTTATTTCTTTGACCCAAGATCAGAAACAGGCATTTGAAAGCCACCCTGGTCTTTATTGCAGTCCTGGAGGATGAATATCCTTCCTGTGGCTGTGGTGCAAATAATGGAGCATCCCTGTACAGGAACATAAATGAAAGGTGCCAAAACTGATTATTTTAACAAAAATGTGAAGTGTGTTGTGCTGCCAGGTAGCTTATAAACATCCAGTGAGGAGGGCCAGGGGTTGGGGCTAAGCTTCCATGTGTCCTGGAGCCTGGGCATAAGGAAGCAGGGCATGGGTACAGACCAAGATCTGCTTAATAAATTGCATAGACAGAGCAAAAACATGAGCTTTGTGGTGTGTTGCTCCATGGGGAAATGCACAGAGAAGGTTGGAGATGGCCCTGCTAAGCCTGGCCCAGCCAGGACGGTTTCACGATGTTGGGAAGTCAGGGGTAGGATGAAGGATAAAGGGCATAAACATGGGTTGATCATAACAGTCATTAAAATCATAGAATAATCTTGGTTGGGAGGGACCTCAGGTGGTGTTGGCCTTGCCAAAGAAAGGAGCCTCCAGGTTGCTCCTTCCTGAGAGATGTATGTCTAATCCATTCTGCACAACTCCAGTAATGGCGTTGCTACACCTTTGCCAGGCAATTTATTTCAGTATTTAATTGGCCTCATCGCAAAAAAGTTTTCCCTGATGTCTAACCAAAATCTCCCTTGTTAGAAATTAAGCCAACTGCTCCTCGTCCTACCTCAAAGCTCATTTATACAGGATGGGCCACAGGGGCTGCATAATGGATTGCTTCATCAACGCAAACCCGGGAAGAGGAGCTCTTTGTGCAATACCTTTCCCTACAGCTCTGTGCTTGTACAGTACTGAACACAACAGGGACTTAATCCTGGTTGATCCTTAGGCATTCTTGTAATAAACATGATTAACAACAAGATAACAAATTCCTTTTGTTGCTTTTCTCTGGCAAAAATAAGTCAAAGCACAGGAACGAAAAGATTTTGCAGCTCTAAGATAATCAGGGTACAGATTGTGGCTCGTTGTAGGCAGACGGGCAGCCACGAGCTGACAATACGCAGCAGCAGATTCTTGGGATCAGAAATGATGAAATGTCCCTTTTTCTATCAAGAAAAACCACAGTAAATATCCTCAAGCAGAGACTGCCCTCAGGCTTGAAAAGAGAAAGATTGGTTTCTGCTTTCTGCACTTTTCTTAGGAGTATGAAAAGCTGAAATCCCAAATTCATGGTTAACATTATTCTCCCTTTCTTCATGTTTCTCATTTGCTTGCCAAGTTTTTGGAATACAAAGGGAAATCCATGAATATAAAACTCTCCAAAATCCCACAAAACATCCAGAAAATAGATAAACACAAATGAGCTCTCTTCCAGCACAACTGGGATCTGTATTGGCTCCTAAATGCAGTTTTGTCATTCCCATTCTCTGAGCGCTGCACATCTATTTACTGCTCCATTGTAGTCGTCCTATATCTTCTCCCACATGCACTAATGCATTTTGTTACTTCTGAAAAGAGGGAAATCAAATATTTGCCTGATGTAAATCAGGATAAAGGAGCGATTTACAAAACGCGTTCCTTTCCAGAAATCATGAGCTAGGTATTGCAGAACGGAGCGAGCGGTTCCTGCAAACAGATGTGTAATTTCAGGCATGGAAATAACCTGTAACTCAGCTAACCCATCTATTCAGGAAGGGGTGTAAGGCATCTAAGAGCATTCTCTGTTACAGCCCAGACACCTCCATCGCTGGACCCCAGACGCAGCTAATCCCTGTTAATTTTTCTTCTTTCCGCATAAATAAATCCAGTTCGGCTAGTGGCCAGGGGAATCCTTTGAGGCCATGGGTGGAGAGGATCTTGACCTCCCTGGAGATTGTGGTGCCTTCAGAACAAGCAGCCAGGAGCTGTTCTTTGTCCAGAAGGTCCTAAAAATAAAAATGATGGAGAATGAGACATGTGATGGACGTGACACACTGGGAGCAAAAGCCTGGTCCTGGGGCAGTCAGGAGCAGGAGGTTTGCTGTGATTTTAACCTCCATGAACTTCCCAGAGTGTCAGCAATCCCTTTGCCGTTGAGCCAGAGCCTGGCTAATCTTTTAGCTTAAGCTTATTGCATTTTGATTGGAAAACAAAATCATCCAGAAGGCAAAGATCTGAAGGGAAGAAGTTCTCCCCAGACAGAAATCTGCAGCGGCAGGTTTTTACGCTTGTCAGAAGTGAATCACTGCCTGCTCCACATATGCGGAGCTTCGATGGCATGGCCGGGGCTGACAGCTGGTTCCTGTCCCCATCTGTAGTGCTGCTGATGCATGAAATGATGCATGCTGTGTCTGAAGGGGTTGCCAAGTTCCGAATGGGGTTATGTTAAAATAAGCAGACAGTCATGACAAGGTTTGGGTCATTCCTCTGACTCTGAAGGCATTTCCTAGGTGTTTAATTATTCAGCAACAATTTTTGCCAAGACCAGAGCTCGGATTCGCTGCCTGCTCTTCCTGCCCCATCTGCTCCCTGGGGTCTCTGCTGACCCTTTGGATTTGTGGGGTACAGGCCAATCTCCCTAGCTCCCTGTGGGGGTTAATCATTCTTTTTCTTCCAGATTTCCTCCTTGCTCAATGTTTTCTCTGTCTTTCCCATGTGTTTGGGAGCAGCAGATAGAGGTGGATGCTGAAGCTGTTAAAATTAGGGACTGAACAATAACTGAGGGACACACAGTGCCGCTCAGCCCACCCAAGCCCATCTATCTCTATTCTCCTCTGACTAAAGCCAGCTCCAGAAGATGAAAGAAATATGTCTCAGTTACTAGTAACAGCACTGGCTCTGGATGGTGAGTGCTGGGAAAGAAAGCGGGGGGGCTACTTGGAAGGGGCAGCAAAGCAAAGGAGGTGCAAGGGAGCCGGTAATGCCATGGGGCAGAGTTAAGGGTGTTGTGTGCGCTCTGTGGTGTGCCGTCCTCACGTACCTGCCTGCTCAAGGGCGCGAGGTTGCACCTCCTGCGCTGAGCGTGGCTGCCGTCTCCCTGAGCCGTGAGCCCCAAAGCCGTGGCAGCTCGGCTGCTTTGGGCACAGCTGTTCATGGTGCGGGAGCACCCTTCCTCCGTGCAGCTGCGGTACAAACCAGCTCCAAAACCAAAACTCACGCCACTCTGGTAAGGCAAGACCAAGCCCGGCCATGCAGAGCTGCAGTGGATAAGCAAAAGGCAGCAGCACATGGGGAGGATGTAGCCTGGCACAGGTCTGAGCGACACCAGCTCATCTGCAGCTGGTTTGGGAGAGGAGGATGCCCTGCTGTGCTCAAAGGGCTGCTGGCCCCGGGGTGGCCGGGACCCAGACCTGACCTGGTCCCCGGCAGAGGGTGGCAGAGCTCCGCGCTGAGCAACCAGAGGTTACAAACCCATCCTGCTTCCCAGCAGCCACAGGAGCAGAAACCCTGCAGGCTGGAGACCGATATAGTTGGTGCTGACCTTTTTGCCCTATGCTAACATGGCCCAAAATGCTGCTGGATTCATGGCCTTTGAGCGAGCCTGGTCATGGAGGAAGGTAGAGGAGCTAAAATGTAAACCTGATGCCTCCCTAGAAGGTAGAAACGGAGGGATCCGTACTTCCATACTGCTGTAGCCACAGCGGTGCTCAGGCAGCCCTCTCCCACTGAAATCTATGGTAATTAAATAACTAAACATAAACTAAGCTCTGGCTTAGTGCTCCAAAGGTGTTCTTGAAGCCTTGACAGAGAACAGCCTCTCTCAAAGCCTGCTGGAAAAGGGCAGTGTTACAAAATGAGAGACAAAATACAACTCCTGTCTTTGGGGAGGTTCAACGTTTTGAAATTCATTTTCCCTTCACATCAGAACGAAAGGGGAAATTTTTTAGAAATATTTCACCAAGCAGAAATTTCATTTTGGAAATGTCAGAACCCCCTTCTGGAAATGCTTCATTCTGTAATACTGAAGCAGGATGATTTGAAAAAGCAAATGTAATATATAAATATTAAACATCTATAAAATATTTATCACATTCTATATTATTTAAATTCTTATTACACCTCACTGTGTTACATTAAAGCAATAGCGTAAAATCAGAGTTAAATCAAACAAGAAACTGGAAATTAAGTGCCCCATTTTGACTGCAGATTATTTCCATTTCCAAGGGTGACTCATTCCATTAGACCTTCCCATTTTGGTAAAAAGAAGGCTTTTTTCCTGAAATACCGTTTCATTACACGTCCCTCCCAGGCTGTAGCAATAGGTACAGTCCTTCGCAGTGCTCCCAGCAAGAGGTTTCATAAATGTTCACCTAGGATGGGAGGTTTGGTTTTATAATTTTAGATATGGGGTGATCAAGGAAAGGAGGAGAAGAGGGGAGAGACTTTAGTCTTTCCTAACTTCAATAACTACCTTCTGGACTTTCTGAGTCTAAAATCCTTGCCTGGAGGCCCTCCATGGAGACTCCATCACCTCTCTTGCTTGAGGAGACCTTCCTCATCAAACAAACAGAAGACCAGGGACCACTGTTTAAAGGGGTGCACAAAAACACAATAAAGGGGCAAATTTTGCAAACTCTGCTCTGAAAAGGTCACAGGTTGAGGGATTCCAAGTTGCTGAACGAACAACTTGCTCATTTTAGAAAGACAGTCCTGGGGCTGGTCATCTCAACGCCGGGAGAAACCTTCCAGACGGGTGGGATAATCCACACAGGACCTGCCTCCGAGCAGGACAGTCAGGAGTTACTCAGAGCCCGGCCAGCAAAGCCCATAAACGTGCAGCCAGGGATTAAATAGGTTTTTTTCAATCTATGCACAAAGTCTATAACAGAAAATGAACCTGGTTTTCCTGACTTAGCTGCCAGGTCTCACATTAACGCTGTCGAAACAAAGTTTGCACGGTCCTTCCCAGATTCACTGGGCAGTTTGGCTGAACGGAGGTAACATCCCTCAAGTTTAAAGCCTAAAATGATATTTAAGATTCTAGATCAGTAACACTGCTTCTGCTCAGCCTGAGAAAGGCATTTACATCCTTTAAAAACAAGTGTTTTGATTGTGTTTTATGTAGAGTACACATAACCAATTGAAATGTAATAGCCTCTGTGTTACTGAGCTCATTTTTGAATTGCTGTGGCTTATGTCTTTATGTCTTTAGGACATTAAATCATCCCTAGGGTCTTGTGTTTTCTTACATCCTCCAGCACTGTTTCTTTTATGGTAGACTAAGTCTCTATATGGGAGATTAAGTTTTACAGTGTGATGCCTCAATCCAATTTTTTGTTACCACTGCTTGTTCTGCAGACTTCCAGTTGCACATGGTATAAACTTCAGCTGGTGGGAACTGCTGACGTTGCTCCAGATTGTCACACACCAGCTTCCATCTTTCTAAAAATGAGTTTTAGCTACAAGTGACCAAAGGTATCTAGCAGCACCCTGGCATGAAGCAGGACAGTGGGAGAAAAGGGGAAGATAGGACAGTGTTTAGGACTTTCTTTAATTTATGTTTAGCATTTCTTTAATCATTTCAGTGCCAGGGCTTCTGCATTTGCACTGCAACACACTTTCTGCATGGCTGTGAGATATTCAGCAGTCACAGACTGGAAATGAAGGCTGCGGCCACCAGGAATTTTTCAGTGAATTTTCCTTTGTTGTTTTTGTCAACACCGAAAAACGCCAGTTCGTGACACCCGTAAGAGGCAGATTTGAAGCCTTGCTTGACTTGAAATTTGTTTCGAGAAAAATGCTGCCATAGTCCAAACATTTCAGTTTTTAAATAAGGAGTCTCTGGGCATTGAATCAGGGGCTTTCTGGTCAAAAATTTTAGTTTATTTAAACTAGGAAAAAGAAATTAAGCTGAAACCAAAACAAACCACAGCATTTTGATTGATTCTTGCTTGAATCCCTCCCTCTGCACCCCAGGAAAAGGAATTGCATTGGGTTTATTTAGTTCACAACCATTTTTTGCCACAGCTCAAGACAGAAAAATGTTTCACTGTTGCAGAGAGATCTTCCTGGGACAAAGCGCAGTTTCTCCTTTGCCTCAAGTTACCAGCACTGCCCTTCCCTAGGACCCCGTGTGAGTACATGAAGGATCAGGAGATGCTCAGGCACCGTAGTGCTGAGCCAGTTAAGCAAGACAGATTGTTGTGACCTCTTGTGAGGATTGTTGTTACGTGTACAGGTGTGAGGGGACATCACCGCACTCCCCTACAGCAAGGATGTTGCTTGTTGATCCATTCTCTTTTTATATCTCTTTGCCTCATTGCCTTTAGCTCTCTAACTGCCCTGCCAACGAGCTCCTCATTATACAACTCCCCAAACATATCCCTTAGAAAACAAAACCAAAGAAGAAAACATATTTAGCTCTAATGATGCACACACTCTCTTTGTGTTTGGTTCTATTGCAGTTTAATGAGCGAAGGAGTTGCAGCCCTGTTGGGAGGACGAGCGGGGCACGTGGCTTCTCCAGCACACCTCCTCTAAAGGGAGGCTTGTGCTGGCCACGGGTGACTCAGTTAAGGTGCACGTGACCCGAAAGAAACGTTCTGTCAAGTTGAAAGTCAAGCTTGACATTTAACTAAGAAATATCAGGAAATTATTATGGACAAGTGGAGGTGGTGGAGCCTTAAGGTGGGCACGGAAAAAACAGATGGGGACCAGGTTTCCTGCAGCAGACAGGGTGCAGCTAGCGGGTGAATTGTGCTGTTGCAAAACGCCTGCACCACAGGGAACTGCAAGTCCAGGTATTCAAGCAGATGTAAACCAGACCAGTTAATGAATCTCTCCATAAATCTTTAATTTTGAAGCCATGAGGAAGAGCTATTGGGGTAGCGGTCCTTTCTCTGGCACCCGCCCCAGCCTGGCACAGGAGGATGGACGCTGCCACATCTCCCAAGATGCATCAAGAGGAAGAGATGCTGCCTGGAGATGGTGTCCCTTCCTCCCAGCGCTGCTTATTAGTTGTCCCTCTGCCCCCCCATTTCTAGATGCCCTTCCTCCTCCTGGATACCCTCAGGATCTGGAGCATCCGCCAAATCGATCTTCCCTTCTGCGCACTCGCAGCCTTCAAACGCACAGATTTCTCTCTTCTCACCTTTCCAAGCTACTTGCTGCTTAGCCACGCTTTAGGTATTCCACTCTTTTAATCTTCCCTCCTAACTCAGTCCCACCAATGCTTTAATTAGTTTTTCCTTCCCATTTTTCTGTTCTCACTCCAATCTTTCTCATAACGAGGTGCTTTGAGCTGCTTGTAAAAGCCCAGTTTAGTCTCATCCCAGCTGGCAATGGCAGGGCTTGCGTTAGAGCCAGTCAAAAACTCTCCAGCAAAACGAAGTATCCTCATGAAAAACACCATTTCATGCAGCACCAATTATCTCATTTAACACTACTGAGCTTCAGATTTGTTTGGCCAAGCCCGAGGCCAGGTTCTGTGAAATTTCTTTCCAGTTAGCTGAAGGGCCAGGAGTACAGGGAGCCGTGGGCTGGTAGCCACCGGGCCAGGCAGGTCTGCAGCAGGGCCAGGGATTTTGGGGGTGTGCAGGATCTTCCCCACCAGCGTTTCAGTGCCATTCACAGCCTTTCCCATTTCTATCCTCAGTGAAGCTGACAGGGATGGTAGTTTCACGGGAACAGCTGCAAAACCGTGGGAGTTTCTACTCTGTGATAAATTTAAAAAAATAGTATTGGTTTCAGTTCAATTTGGACCAAAATCAACAAGCGAAAGGGAAAAAAAAAAAAGGAATTTCTTACAAATTTGCTTTTTGGCCATCTCCAGCTAGTGTCTCTCTGCTCGAAGACGTGATGGGTTTGTGAATGCTTGCTTTTCAGCTTGCTGCTATAGCACACTTCTTGAAGCCAAGAAAAAAGTCTGCATAAGAAGTATTTAAAACAAACAATCTTTTTTAGATAAAGCAAAGCGGGGGGGAACTTGCGTGGCTTGGTGTAAGTGTCCAAGTGGCGGTCTGTCTCCTAATAGAGGCTGCTTATATTAGATTGTGAAAGTCAGTGTTTTTCAGGTATGGACTAATTTGGGGGGGATAGGGGAGGAATTTTAAGGATTTTGTTGCTTTTCCATTCATCCTTCAAATTAATACTGTGCAGTCTGTTACACATCCTGGGTAACATGATGCAGTTACATTTATAACCTCGCTGCTTTCCTCAGATCCCAGCTGCCTCTGTGCCCACTTTTACGCCCTTAAATCTGTTCTGTATTTTGATGAAGACATTTGAACCTGTCCATCTAGCCTACAGATGTTTCTGAGGTAGGCTCTGTTGCTCATCTGTTCCCCACTGGTTTCACATGTCCCCTGCTGAGCGCATCCAGCAATTTCAGACGTGCTTGCTTTGAAGTGAACTCAACATCACAAACACATTTCAAGCAAACAGCTTGACGTGGTCCTTTCAGATCCATACTTCAAACCCGACGAACTCGGTGGAGCATTTCAGCAGATTTGTTGGGGACCTAGGTCTGATTAACTTCTCTCGTAATCTTTCAAGCCATTATGTTCGATGAGAAGTGTAAACAGATTGGAACAGTAAACTCAAACAAACAGAAAAATGTCAGTGCATTAAATTCTTGGCTGCAGCCTAGCGAAGGAAAATAGATTGCAAAGGGGAAAAAGGAAACGGGGAGAGGTAAGAAGGAGCTTGTTCATCACAAGCCTGTGACAAGCGTCCCTGCTAGCAGCAGGGCAAGAGGCATGGGAGTGTGGCAAGCAAGCCAAACACCCTCCAAGAGTGGAGGACGAAGGGAAGGATGCTCCCTGCCGACACGCCTCCTGCTCCCTGGGCTGCGGAAAGCTGTGCGAGTCCTAGGACCCCAAACCCTGAACTGAAACGTTTAATTTCACTAATTGAGCACGCTTAGCGTGGTGCCGTGTTGCACAGGAGGTGCGTTTGGGTTGTTTCTTATTTCCATTCGGTGAAGCTCATCTCCTGCGACACTGCAGCCCTCCCTCTGGTTGCAGCTCCAGCGTGCCCGGGCACCCCGTGTCGTGCCCACTCGCCATGGACCGCTCAGCCACCTGCGCAGCCAAGGGCAGAGCCAAGAGCGGGCTGTGACCTTATCAGATGATGATTTCCCCCAAAGGAGGTTACCAACCCAACCAGACAGCAAAGGACGTGAGAAGAAACAAAACAGCAATGTTCATGTCTAGGGAAGGCAATGGGAAGCATTTCAGAGGGAAATTTTTTATGTTTTCCTATTCTCTAAATAACATTCTTGGCCTAATCGGTGTATGAGTTCTGCAAAGCCAGTATTTTCAGACATTACCCCAGAATTCTTTGTATTTTAATTTTGTTCTGTTAAAAAAAAAAAAAGATTGAAAAACAATCTTTTAGCCTCCTTTTTGTGTTTTCAGAGAAATGTTTCAATTTCCAAGGTGTTTTTAAAACAAAACCTTGAACGTTTCTTCCCTGAAAATTGAAAATTTCTACGTGGCATTGCCAGCCAATTTATTCCTGGTTTTATTTTGGTTTTAAAAATGGGCAAGAGCACTGTTTATTTGAGATGGTTTTTCATTCTTTCAAAATAGAACTAAACCCACCACCCTGAGCCAAAAGGGCAGTTGCTCCATAGCCAGCCCCACAGCAGTTAATAGCGGGGAGCGTGGCCAGACCACATCGTGGGACTTGCAGCCCAGCTGGGGAGACCGGGCTTATAGGAAGGGAAGTCATTGTGAAATGCTCTGTCATGAGAAAGAAAACTGGTTTTCTTCCCTCTTAGTATATAATTTTTTGGGAAGGCCAAAGGACGTTCCCCAGCTCTGTGACTTGGACAGACACTAGTGCTTTCTCTTGAAGACTACTGCAGAGTAAACTGTGCACCGGGGTGTATTTTGGCACACAAATGCTCCCATGGAGTCATTCCTGCAGGGAAAATTGCATTTTTTTGGTATTATTCTGATCTGCTCCAGCAGCTCCTGGGGAGTTTTACTCAAATATTTGGACTAGATGACCTCTAAAGGTCCCTTCCAACCCAAAGCATCCTATGATTCTGTGATTCTCCTTCTATCACTGACCTTTGCTCTTCTGCATTTAGTTTATCCCACCTCAGGGATCCCTGCTCAGCTGGGGCCTCAGTAGAAGTCTGGGGCTAATGTGTTTCCCCAGGCAGGTTCAGTGGCTGAGACAAGGTGCACCCCGGTCACGGTCCCTTCGCTGGACCACGTGCACCGTGTGTGCTGAGGTGGGAGCTACTAGGGGTGAGTCTTTTTGGCAGCTCCCAAAGCCATTTCTCCCTCTGAATAGAAAGAGCACCTTGAGGCCATAAAAGAGATCCAGGACCATGCTGTTTGTTGGCAAGGAAGCAGCCTTGCTGTCCTCAAGGGCTTTTAGGGCAAAGAAGGTATCCTCAAGACACATCTCAGCTGGTCTGGAAGATCCAAGTCATAGGATCTCCCATCCCATGGGATGAGGTGTCCCCCAGGAGCTGAGACAACCACAGTGCATGGAGAGCCCTGTGCTGGGTACCCCGAGGAACCAGGAGGGGATCGGGTCCCTCTGCAGCTGCAGCACGGCATGGAGCGGGGAGGAGAAAGCCGACAGACAGCAGAGAAGTGCATTAATTTCAAGCTCTGTTAAGAACAGTGAGGGAGAAAGAGAGGATCGATTTCTGACAAAGAAATAAAATCCAGCAGGAGAGACATCTTATTTCAAAGTTGCTCAGAGCGCTCTGGAAGAAGGCATCTGACTTGTTTAAAACTGACCAAGAGGCTCTTGATGGTGCTGGTGTGAGCCAAGTGGCAGTAGGTGATTTGGAGCAATGGGATTTTCCATAGTAAAAATGAGGATGTAGAGGAGGAGTGAGGTGAGAGCCGACCAGTTGTGGGACCAGGCCATGGTCTGGGAGGGATCCAGGTGGAGCCAGTGAAGTTAGACTCCAGGGACACGGGAGGCTGGTTGTTGAGAGATGCTTTCATGGGAGAAGGGCAGATGTGGAGAGGGGAGCAGGGTCTGCACATGGAGCTGGCCTAAGCTCAGAGTTTCCATCCTGAGGAAGGTTTTCCTTTGCTATCAGAATGAAAATGGACAACAGAAACAAAAAATGGATATTTAGTTTAAGAAATATTACAGTCCCCAAGAAATTCATCAACATGAATAAACGCTTTGTGAAGCACGTTCAAATTTTATTTACATACCATTTTCCAGCAGAATATAATGATTATGAAAATTACCCGGAAGGTTTATTCCTTGGGGAGAGAGGAGGGAAGCTGGAAGTCAGGATTCACCTCTGTAGCTTGCAAACGTAAGTCCCTGTCGCAGATGACTGATACCGCTGAGGCCATGAAGGTCACTGCAGAGATACCTACCGATGTTTAACACACCACGAAGTCAGATAAGCAACAAATGGAGTGGACATAAGAAATGATGAAGGTCATTTCTGTGGCCATGCTGTGCAAATCTTCTTTTTCACGGCTTTTGATCCCAACTCAGAAATGTCTTTTTATCTATTTAATTTAAAAATGAATTGCTTTCTACCCATCTCTGAAAAACAAAACCTGCCAGATAAAAGTAAACCACACAGGCCATTAATTTCAGCAGGACCTAGGCTGCTTTCCCCATCCGTTTGGCAGAGAAAGAGCATTTATAATGTATTGAGTGGCAGGAGGAAGCAGGGGAGAACATTGTCTGCAGTTGCTCAAAAATATCTCCTCCATTTCAAACATGCCTTTTTTATTTCTTTTCTTTTCTTGTTTTGTTTTGGTTTGGTTTTTTTTAAAAGGCAAGAGACTCCTGCAGGCAACAGCCTCCGTCACTGCCCAGGGCAGGTTCATCTTGTGCACTGAGTCAGAGACCGTGAGGAAAAAATAGCATATGATGATATAATTAATGACTGTCTTCAGGAATAGGTACAAAAGGCCTTGGATGAATTCACTGGGCCCAATGGCACTTCACTTGCTCGTTTGCTTCTCCGAGCCTGTTTTGTTTAATGCAGTATTTTGTGATGGGTGGAAATACAGACTGTCTCTGCTTCCTTTCTTACCCTCCCCAAAGCGGGGCTGTTCAGCTGCGGGAAGAGAAGACTGAGGGGGAACTTCCTAACAGTCCTTACTGCAAAGAGCAAAGGGATAATTCAGGGGAGGTTTAGATTGGATATTAGGAAAAATTTCTTTACTGAAAGAGTGGTCAAGCATTGGAACAGGCTGCCCAGAGAGGTGGTGGAGTCACCATCCTGGAGGTGTTCAAAAAATGTGTAGACGTGGGACTTCGGGACATGGTATAGTAGGCATGGTGGGGTTGGGTTGACGGTTGGACTGGATGATCCTAGAGGTCTTTTCCAACCTTAATGATTCGATTCGATTCGATTCGATTCAATTCGATTCTGTTCTAATCTCATCTCTGTAGTTGTGGTGGCTAGGACAGAAAGTTCAAGGGCTTTGGACTGAAGCTCAGCATTAGCAGCAATGCTGGTTTTTATCAAGTAGCTAGCAATTTAGCAATTTGGGGCATCTACCTAAAAATACCTTTAAAAAGCTNGTGAGCCAAGTGGCAGTAGGTGATTTGGAGCAATGGGATTTTCCATAGTAAAAATGAGGATGTAGAGGAGGAGTGAGGTGAGAGCCGACCAGTTGTGGGACCAGGCCATGGTCTGGGAGGGATCCAGGTGGAGCCAGTGAAGTTAGACTCCAGGGACACGGGAGGCTGGTTGTTGAGAGATGCTTTCATGGGAGAAGGGCAGATGTGGAGAGGGGAGCAGGGTCTGCACATGGAGCTGGCCTAAGCTCAGAGTTTCCATCCTGAGGAAGGTTTTCCTTTGCTATCAGAATGAAAATGGACAACAGAAACAAAAAATGGATATTTAGTTTAAGAAATATTACAGTCCCCAAGAAATTCATCAACATGAATAAACGCTTTGTGAAGCACGTTCAAATTTTATTTACATACCATTTTCCAGCAGAATATAATGATTATGAAAATTACCCGGAAGGTTTATTCCTTGGGGAGAGAGGAGGGAAGCTGGAAGTCAGGATTCACCTCTGTAGCTTGCAAACGTAAGTCCCTGTCGCAGATGACTGATACCGCTGAGGCCAAGAAGGTCACTGCAGAGATACCTACCGATGTTTAACACACCACGAAGTCAGATAAGCAACAAATGGAGTGGACATAAGAAATGATGAAGGTCATTTCTGTGGCCATGCTGTGCAAATCTTCTTTTTCACGGCTTTTGATCCCAACTCAGAAATGTCTTTTTATCTATTTAATTTAAAAATGAATTGCTTTCTACCCATCTCTGAAAAACAAAACCTGCCAGATAAAAGTAAACCACACAGGCCATTAATTTCAGCAGGACCTAGGCTGCTTTCCCCATCCGTTTGGCAGAGAAAGAGCATTTATAATGTATTGAGTGGCAGGAGGAAGCAGGGGAGAACATTGTCTGCAGTTGCTCAAAAATATCTCCTCCATTTCAAACATGCCTTTTTTATTTCTTTTCTTTTCTTGTTTTGTTTTGGTTTGGTTTTTTTTAAAAGGCAAGAGACTCCTGCAGGCAACAGCCTCCGTCACTGCCCAGGGCAGGTTCATCTTGTGCACTGAGTCAGAGACCGTGAGGAAAAAATAGCATATGATGATATAATTAATGACTGTCTTCAGGAATAGGTACAAAAGGCCTTGGATGAATTCACTGGGCCCAATGGCACTTCACTTGCTCGTTTGCTTCTCCGAGCCTGTTTTGTTTAATGCAGTATTTTGTGATGGGTGGAAATACAGACTGTCTCTGCTTCCTTTCTTACCCTCCCCAAAGCGGGGCTGTTCAGCTGCGGGAAGAGAAGACTGAGGGGGAACTTCCTAACAGTCCTTACTGCAAAGAGCAAAGGGATAATTCAGGGGAGGTTTAGATTGGATATTAGGAAAAATTTCTTTACTGAAAGAGTGGTCAAGCATTGGAACAGGCTGCCCAGAGAGGTGGTGGAGTCACCATCCTGGAGGTGTTCAAAAAATGTGTAGACGTGGGACTTCGGGACATGGTATAGTAGGCATGGTGGGGTTGGGTTGACGGTTGGACTGGATGATCCTAGAGGTCTTTTCCAACCTTAATGATTCGATTCGATTCGATTCGATTCAATTCGATTCTGTTCTAATCTCATCTCTGTAGTTGTGGTGGCTAGGACAGAAAGTTCAAGGGCTTTGGACTGAAGCTCAGCATTAGCAGCAATGCTGGTTTTTATCAAGTAGCTAGCAATTTAGCAATTTGGGGCATCTACCTAAAAATACCTTTAAAAAGCTTACATTTAAGTTGGTGAATACTTAGTGCTTTCTAAATAGAAGAGCCCTTTCCATCATTCTTGAGTCAGAATCATCCAGAGCAGAGAAATCCAAAATCAAACCAAGCCAGTCTGTTAAGTTTTTTCTGTGAAGAAAATGTCCAGCGTGCTTTATGTGACCCTGGAAGACTGCTGTGGTGTGACTTCGCTGATGGAAGAAGAAAAACATAATTTAGGGCTGACAGTGTAGCTTTTTCGTCTGTTCTAAAGCTACCTGCAGGGTAAGATTTTCTGGTGCCAATCTCTACAAAGAGTTTTGCAGATGTTCCAGGTTAGGCAATGTACTTTTCATGGTTAAAACGAGATAGCTTGATCCTCTCACTGTCTCACTCAGCATTTTGGGGGATTCTCCTGAAGACTTTTCATTGCTGGCTGTAAAAACTCCCCAGGTTAGAGAGGCTCACCGATTCCCATGTCCTCTCCTTCAAATCTGGCAGCAAGAGCCAAGTCAGCAGACAAGCAGATAAGTTCTATGGGTAGAGGATAAATTGGCACCGGCTAATTCTGGTACTTTCAACAACGTTTAGGGAATCTCCCATGATACAGCTGGTCTCTTGCCACACGGTATCACAACCCAGCATGCCAGACTCCTGCCCTTGTCCCTTGGCCTGGCACCTCAGTTACTTCTACCTCTGCAGACGATGCCTTTTCTTTTCCATTTTAGTTACTTGGGTTTCCAGGATATCTCATTTTTTCACTAATTAAAATGATCCCCTAAGATTGGTTCACCTGGAAGCCCCTGACATGAACTCTTAGCTCAACTTCCAGTTTAACAGAGCATTTTGTTCAGGCAGTAAAATAAGAGCAGTCTGCTCTTGTCATCATCAGCTCAGCAGCAATCACTGACCAGGCAGGGCTACGCTTCCTCCATCAGCATCAGCGTTAAAATGCACCCAGAGAGGGGAGGGTGAAGATTGCACTGATTTCATTCCAGTGGTGTAGCTGAAGCAGCCCAGGTTTCTACAGGAGATTAGAGAGAGGATGGAGGAGAGCCCTCCAAGCTGCTCCACCTGCGTTTGCTCCGCTTGGTCAGTTGACTGTCACCGAAGGGCCAGGACATGATCATCCTGGGTTTGCTCGCTAAATCATTCAGCCTGTTCTTGAGGCGTTTCTTACTCAGTAGGCCATCAGTCTCGTTGAGATTTGGGCAGCCAAGGGCCAGCAGCTCCAGAAAGCACATCCATCACTTTACCAGAACTTGCCTTTCTGAGGGCTTTTCCTCAAATGTCTGCTTTCCCAACATGTGTCCTCCCTCAAACACCAGCAAGGTCTGAATAAAGAGTGAACTTATTCCACTGTGCTGTCAATAAATGTTGCCCACAAAACCAGATGAGTTAGTGAGTTCCTCAAACCAGCTAAGACAGAACCTCTGCTCATTTTTTATATCTAAAGAAGCACTCCAATTAATTCCGTAACCTTCTTCCGAGAGAACTGTAATTGCTGCTGTGGCAACACAACAAGAGATGCTGTTTTCCACCCGATGCTTCATTAACTTGACCCTAATTGGCCAAGTAAACAAAACCAAATTGCTGCTCAGCCTTGACTTGAAGATTGAAAGGAATCTGGATAAGACAGGCAGAGAAGGACTCAGTGCTTGAGACAGAGGTTGCACAATAAGCAAGAAATCCTTCAGGTCAAAAATAATCCTGCACCTACTAAGAATAATCAATGCTTTCATGTCATGACCAGAAATATTAAGCAAACAGTTGCTTAAATTATACAAGGGCATTCCCCTCCTCCCCCCCCTTCTTTTATTAATGATGATTGGGACTGAATTAAATGGCTTGGCTGCTCATTTTTCATCCGTCGTGCTCTCAGACATCTCTGAGAATAGAACAGCAGACGGAGGGAAGATGGCCATAATGTGTACACACGCAAGCTGCTGAAACCTCCAATGTGCTGAAAATCCTCGAAAGCCTGGGAAAGGGTGAAAGCAACGGCGTTATCCTGTATTCAGGGTTCAACTAAGTGCTGTGGCTTCTGGCCAAGCCCAAAGAATGTTTTTCCAGACGGTTGGTTGCATGATCACTGGCGCAGCCCCTTCATCCGTAGGTGGTCCGCAGGTGGTTACAAAGCAAAAAGGGAATGACAAATTAAAGTGGTCGTAATTTCTCTATTGAACATCAGATTTAATTCCCTGCCTCCCCAAAGGGTCAGATTCATCTCCCATCGAAATCCCTTCATTACAGACATATAAGGCTATCTCAGCTGGTCACCCTCAGCTGCCTTTATAGCCGGTGGAGTTTAGGGTAGGAAACATCTGGCCAACTGAAGGCATCTACTTAAGGCTGAGCTGAATTGCACCAGACCCCATTAACAGTATTGACTTTGAATTGATTTCCACTGACCTTAAAAAAAACCCTGCTCATGCAGGGCATCTCTCCTCTAAACACCCTCCCAGTTCCATCCAAAGCATTCGCTTCCTTTTAGATTGCCCACTTTTGGAGGACAAAATGCCTAATAAATTAATTATTCCAGTCTGCATGTCGTGTCTCGATGTAACTACAGGTTGAATGTCTCAGGCATCCTGACTTGCAGGGTCTCTGCTTGCAGCCAGCCTGCATCTACTGTGCAGGGAGTGTCTAATAACGGTTATGCTTCTGTCCTTGGTGGCTTCCTCATTCCTTTTTTCCCAAAATGCCCCAAGGCAATGACAAAAGTCCCATTGACTTCAGCAGAGCCAGGATCTTGCTCTTTAAGTCTTTCTTGACAGCTGCTGATGCTTGCTGGGCAAGGGTTAAAGTTGTGTTCAGCTTTGGAGACAGGAAATAAAATGTTTACATCTTGGATCATTAGCTTTTTTCTGGCCGAGTGCATAGCATGAAATTCAAGGGCAATATTTATCAGAGGACAAAAAAGGGTTGTAGAGACTGAATTTGTCCCCTTTGTTCATTAAACCTCTACCAGGTCCCAACTTCTAGAAGTTCCCCAGTGAAGCCCATCCTGCACAGATAAGTCAGGCACCAAATGCTGCAGAGCTGTTACGATCCAGCTTCCCATCAAATCTGCTCTGGCACTTGAGAGTCTTCATCTGTAACTGTTATTTTTTTCTTATTATTATTTTGTTTTCTAACATGATTTTAAATGAGCAGCAGCAGTAAAGCCAATAAAGTAAAACTGAGGAGAACAGGGCTGCTTTTCTGCATGTCCCAATTACCCAGCACCGGAGTCCTGCTTCTTCTTCTGCTCCGTCTTCCTCCGGTCTGATTATGTTGAAAGCTTTTCTGCACGATGGCAAGACTTTAGCAAAAGGGGAGGTGGGAAAACATCCTCTGTATTTCTGGTAGGAAATGCAGTAGGAATTTCACTGAACAGGAGATGATCTTGGATTTGATTCTGCAGGTGTTCGTAGCAGTAGGGTACCCTGGAAAAAGAAGATAACTGTCCCTCCAGCTTTGTTGTCCTGTCTGTACCGAGAAGGGGCTGAAGTGAGCTCAAAACTAGGATTGGGAGTACAGAGATGCAACTTCAGATTCCCAGGGAGCATCACGGGCCAGCACATTGAGGATTAAGCTGAACACCTGGCATTTTCTAATTGCAGTTTTGCATTTGAGGGTCTAAATTTCATGGAGCTCCTCCCTGGGCACCTCCACTCTTCAGTAATTCTCACTCTAAATGGGTTGTGCATCTGTGCCAGATTGGCAGGAACAACTCCCGTGGGCTTCATGGGTGTTGGATCAGGCCCTGCCTGCAGACCACGCTGTAGCGAGGAAGTGCATAATGATTTGGAGAAAAATGATGTGTTTATGAGCATCATTTATTCCTTTAGAGATTGGCCACTGAAGCAGGGCGGATGGACTGGCCAGGCTTCCCCTGTGCAGTAAACTGCTTAATCTCTCTGCACTGTCAACAGCCGTCTGTGGCTTCCCATCAATTACCCATAAAAAACCACTCTGGAGTGGCGATGAAAGCTCTCCATTTCCACAGCACTAATACCAGATCTGGGTTTTAATGGCCCAGAGCCGCTAAACGCATGATATATGGTTTGTTCTGAGGCATCTGCAAGTGAAGGGAAGGTGGGATGAGGGGAGGAGGAATGGAAGAGGGGGAGGTGATGGAGGGAGGTTTTATAATGCCCTCATTGCTAAGAAACTTTACAGGGAGAGCAAACAGTCAGAAACAGCTTGGGAAGCGCCGCTGTAAAAGGACTTCATATGCCTGTGTTTTTCCAAATACAACGAGGGGAAAAAAAAGAAAATATCTGGGAGTTTATTTAGAAGGGTTCTGAAAGCCCCTGGTAAACCCAAGGCATCTGTGTTAGATCGCTGGGATCTAAAATAAATATTTGATTGCTATTTCATTCTCCCTCTGCAAGAGGAAAAGGTGAAAAATATTTAGGATGACCTCCTTGGTCCAGCTGTGTTGAGTCAATAGATTCAGAGTATATAAATTCAGACTGGCGGAAAAATCTCTTTTGATGTAAAAGAGCCTGTCATTGGGGAAAACACTAAATCCCAGAGATGAAATCTGTAAAAAAACCCCCAGAACAACCCCCTCAGCACAAACAAACAAACAAACAAAAAATCCCCAGCTAATCCCTGGAGTTCAAAACCAATGAAAAATCAAAAAAACAAACAAACCACTGCAAGCAGAGAGGAGATAGCCAGGCATTAAACAGCAACCGCCCAGCCCAGGCATCATCCTGAGAACCAATGTTGTTGGCTGCGCAGCTCCGCGGTGCAACTGGGAACCACTAGCTGGGAAATGCAATGTAATTCTGAGTAGATACCACTCATCTGCATTTCCCGTGTCTATCCTTGCCAATAGCCTCTGGGGAAGGGTTTTCATCTGGTTTTGATGAAGGCAAAATTAAAGTAATCATAACAAAAGTATATCTGACTGCATCCCAGCCAGTGGAGAGGAGGAGGGAGTGGAGAAGAACCCTGTGCTGGTGCTTACAGAGCTGTGCTGACCGCGTGGTTCTCTTCTTGACAGGCACCTGGGATGGTATGTGCGAACATAAAATATACGATATTAGGCAGAAATGTGGTTATTCTTCTTCCATGAAAAGGCAAAAACACATTTGCAGTTTTACTGTAACGCAGAAGAAAAATCACTGGCTCTGAAAAAGCAGTTACTCCTGGGTTTTGCTGGCATAAGCCAGAGGAGAATCATGTCTGCAGGTTCATGGAGTTGGAGTCTCCTCTCTCTCGGGCTACTTTGTTGTTCCCGTGTCTGACAAGAAGAGAAAATCTGTCAGCCTTGGGTAAAAATCATGTTTTGGAGAAAGCTGTTAAAACACTTTTAACTGCATCCAAATGATCATGCGCATTCTTCCTTATTAGACATTTCTTCTGGTAAATAGAGCCTGCAGTTGCTTTTTGCCTTTGGGATTCAGCTCTTGAACAGCAAGAGCTTCCCGTTTGTTCTGCAACGCATGCTGGTCACCGGCGCTTCCACCTCACAGTTTATTAACTGAAAGTTGGTTTTAAATACCCTGCAGTTATTTTTAAATACCCCAGCCAGGCTTATTCAGTGGCCTGGCAGCGGCAGGAGTAGCTGAGGAGATGTGGAGATCTGCATCTGGCTTTCCACCATGGGCTTCTGGGGAGTGGTTCTGAATCTTAGTGTAAGTGAAAGAGAGATCGGGCTCCTGCTTACAGTGCTCAGGCCCCTGCATGGCGGTTTGTGCTTGTTGCTGGGTTTTAGGGCTGCTTTAGATGAGCTAAGAAGCACCGTAAGAGTCTTCTCTTGCTGGAGGCAGCCTCTCTGGGATCATTAGTGTGTGGAAAGGTCCATGCAACTGCTGCAGTGGGTTGGGTTTGTACCTTCTCCTCTCTCTGCTACTCCTTACCATCTACTTTAACCACAAAATAGCTGAGAAGGGCTTTGTATTACAGTCTTTGGTGCCTGGAGGCCCTTTCAGGGTTCAATAAGCATGGAACTGTATTTCCAGGTAGATCCTTCACCTTGTCTCTCTCTGGGCTGGGAAAGACACGTCTTGCTCTCCCTTTCTCCCTGTCCCTTGGTTGCTCCTCTGTCCTGGGCGCTGCAGACCCGAACAGAGGTGAGTTATGGCATAGACGGGTGTTACTGCTGCAAACACACCATTCCCTGGAGGTGTAGCTGTGGTAGACAAGCACCCTTCTGAGCTGTTTAGGCAGTGTTTGCTGAGCCATCACCCTACCGACCTTTGATGCATCCAGAGAACCGTAGGCATTTTTTGCTGCAGATACCGGGGGAAAAAAGCTGACCTGTATAAGCAGGAGGACACAGCTGGGTTTCTCCAACTCAAGACCAATCATCGTTTGTGGTGGGTTGGCCCCGGCTGGATGCCAAGTGCCCACCAAAGCCGCTCTATCGCTCTCCTTCTCAAGTGGACAGGGGAGAGAAAATATAACGAAAAGCTCGCGGGTCAAGATAAGGACAGGGGGAGATCACTCAGCAATTACCGTCATGGGCAAAACAGACTCGACTTGGGGAAAATCAGTTTAATTTATTACAGATCAAACCAGAGTAGGGCAATGAGAAATAAAAACCAAATCTTAAAACACCTTCCCCCCACCCCTCCCTTCTTCCCAGGCTCAACTTCACTCCCGATTTCTCTCCCTCCTCCCCCCCAGCAGCACAAGGAGATGGGGAATGGAGGTTGGGGTCAGTTCATCACATGTTGTCTCTGCTGCTCCTTCCTCCTCAGGGGAGGACTCCTCACACTCTTCCCCTGCTCCAGCGTGGGGTCCCTCCCACAGGAGACAGTCCTCCATGAAATCCTCCAAAGTGGGTCCTTCACATGGGCTTCAGTTCTTCATGAACTGCTCCAGAGGGGTCCCTTCCACAGGGTGCAGTCCTTCAGGAGCAGACTGCTCCAGCGTGGGTCCCTCGCGGGGTCACCAGTCCTGCCAGCAAACCTGCTCCAGCGTGGGCTCCTCTCTCCACAGGTCCACAGGTCCTGCCAGGAGCCTGCTTCAGGGAGGGCTTCCCACAGGGTCACAGCCTCCTTTGGGCACCCACCTGCTCTGGCGTGGGATCCCCCATGGGCTGCAGGTGGATATCTGCTCCACCGTTAACCTCCATGGGCTGCAGGGGGACAGCCTGCCTCACCGTGGTCTTCACCATGGGCTGCAGGGGAATCTCTGCTCTGGTGCCTGGAGCACCTCCTGCCCTCCTTCTGCACTGACCTTGGTGTCTGCAGAGTCGTTCCTCTCACGTATCCTCACTCCTCACTCCGGCTGCAGTTGCACAGGGTTTTTTTCCCCCCTTCTTAAATACGTTATCCCAGAGGCGCTACCACCGTCACTGATGGGCTCGGCCTTGGCCAGCAGCGGGTCCATCTTGGAGCCGGCTGGCGTTGGCTCTATCAGACATGGGGGAAGCTTCTAGCAGCTTCTCACAGAAGCCACCCCTGTAGCCCCCCTGCTCCCAAAACCTTGCCACGCAAACCCAGCGCATCATTGTATGTTGTATAGAGCAATTACTCTTTCTGCCATGGCCTTACTGCTCCAGGAGGCACTAGCATTAGCAGAGCAGAAAGGTGAAGCTCTTGAACACCTTGGTGTGTAGAACTGGTCTTTGAAGATTCATCTTGTCTGATCCGGGTTTGGGTAGACCTGATCTGGCATCCGGGTGATGGCACGGAGCAGGCACTCCTTGATTTGTTCGTCTTCATTGAGTTTCAGCCGTTGTAGTGGGAGTCAGAGGAGCTCAACTGTAACATGCAGTGGGGAGAAATATTACTGCAGCTGGGAAAGGAATGATTTAGTTGCTTTTCTGTAGATGCCTGCCCACAAGCAGACCCCTGTGCAAATGCCACACGGCAGTTGCTTTCTCCTGCCAGGAGAGAAATGTTCTGCTGGAAACTCACACTGCTCTTTTGCATGAGCAGAGGCTTAATTTCAAGCCATTAATCCGTGTGATCTGCACTGAGGCTGCAGGCAATGTGTTCAAGCTGGATAAAATCCTCTTTCATGTGTCAGAGCCGGGCTGGGGGCATGCTGCCAGCGCCATCAGATCTGTAACCTTCCCTTGACATCCTGCTCCTCCCTTTCCACCCCTGTGCCCAGTCCAGCCCTGCCTCCTTCCACACTTCTGCTTCAAGGCACAACACTTCATTTGCTCAGAAGAGTGGAGCAAACACAAGGTGATTTTTTTTTTCATCCCCTGCAGAAAGAACATATTTCCTCTCTTGCCTCCAGTATCCCCTGACTGAAGGCTTTGGGCCAGATCTTCAAAGTTGTTGCAGAGCCAGAGCATCTTTGAAAGTCTGATCCTTAAGGTTTGAGAAGAGAGGTGTACCCCCCCAGAAAGAATGCAAAAGGCAGAAAAGAAGACCCCTAGCAGACACCAGAGCAGTGCAAATCTCACCCCTTTGATCTTTGTTGCAGCCAAAGTGGTTGCGCAGCATCATGCTCGTGAGCTTGGGCACAAGCATGGAGGTGAAACCCCTCCCAGCCTCTACCAGGAGGTAGGGGCTTATACTCACCTCTGCAGGCCCTTCTGCCCGTGGGCCCTGATTCAGCTACAGTTGTCCTCTCCTACCAGCAGAGAAATATTCTCCTGGAAGCACAAACTGCTGTGCATCAGCAGAGGTTTCATTTCAAGCCACCCCACAGGCTCCCAAAATCCACCGTGAGCAGCCCCGCACGGGGCGATGTTAGGCCCTGTGCTGAAGAAATCGTTATCTAAACTGTTAATGCACAGAAACGGTGTTTCAGCTGGGTTGGGGGATTTCTTCGTGTTTGGGGGCTTGGGGAGAAAAGGGGGGTGATGTAGAGAAACATTTTGCCAGACTTTTTAATTGATCTGTGGAAATAGTTTAATTTTGCAACTGCAAGAGCCAAACCACAAGTTTCTTTCACCGCAGTGTGATCTGAAGCCCTGCCCGCTCCAGGTGCCCCAGTGCCACCTCGGAGCCGTAACTCAGGCGTTCTGTGTCTGCCTCCTCCCCTGCGAGCCAGGACCAGCACCTGAACCACCTTCCCCATGATTGCCCCAGCCGCAGTCCCTCCCTATTTAATGGCATCCGAAGCATTACAGAGCTGGTTGCTGGCAAGGCAAGGCGCTCTTTTTCAAGCTCCTGACTCTTCTTCCAAGACTTAGCCTGCAAGACTGTCCTGTCTTTAAGGTAGTTAAATTACTCTTTTCCTCTTTGATTTGCATAATGATGGCTTTGGGGTTTATTTTGTTTGTAATGGAGGAGTAGACTAACCTGCTTTCCGCTTAGTGATAACTCCAAAGTCATTAGAGCTGCAGTAATAGAAAAAGACTGGACTTAAAATTTTGCTAGTTCCTGCATAAAAGCCTCTCTAGTACATTTTAATAGGGCTAAAAGACCTAATAAAAGAAAATAAGGCTGCAGAAAAGCATTTCTGACCTTGAGCTTTTTGCAGTACTCTTCTTAGGTCAGCTCTGTAAGTTTAGTGGAGGGTTGGCTGGGCCAGTCCATGGGTTTTTCCATGCCGATGAGGATTTATCTCTCACTCAGACTCTGGAAGGTGGCAGTTTGAGCAAGGACTTATGCAGTGTGTCTGTTATCTATCCCAGCTGCGTTTCCAGGGGTTTCCCTGGATAACTAAAGTAGTTTTGTGGCTGCAGCCAGTGTTGCTGTGGGAACCAGCCTTCCCCTCCAGGCAGAAGCTGTAGTAGATGATTTATAGCCACTACTGCAAGAGGTGAGCACCGTGTGGGGCTGGGTGGCTCCTTCTGGAAGCCGACCCTCAAAGCCATGCTGCTAAAACCCCAGTGGAGTTACTCCCCAGGGTCGCTGTGGCTGTGCTGCCATTGAGACCTGAGCACTATTTACCATTCAGCAATCCGAAAGAGCCAACAGCTACACCCCCAATTGGTGTTATCCCTCTGCCTGTCCTGTAGGAAGAATAACAAGTCTCTTAAGACCAAAACCTGGAGTTAATGGGATGTATTTCTAACTTGTTTCAGCTGCAAAAGCAGCTGTCAGAGCCCACCAAATCATTTGTGTTTGGGTACTTTGCTGTCAGCAGAGAGCAGGGTTGCTCTCTGTGGCTGGTTACACCTGCAGCTGCCCTGCTTCAGGGAAAGGAGTGATTTATTTAAACTGACCACTCTTTGCAGAGGGATCTTCTCATGCTGTTTGGAGCCTTCTGAATGTCAGTTTACAGCTGGTGCCGGAAAGCAGAGGGGATCAGTGTCACCTGAAGGATTTTTGTAGGAAACATTGACCTTTCTTTTTTCTTTCTTGTTTTTCCTTTGTTTCTTGCCTGTCGAGACATTTTTGGTATTCACAGTCTAAAATGAAACACTTTAATTGATGGTTCTTGGCCCTGAGTTATCAAAGACAGTAGGCTCCAAAGCCTGGCACGCTATCAATTCCTTGGTGAACTTGAATGCGAACCGGAGTCGGGTAACCGGCGTTGTAGGTGTCTGGCAGGAACAGCGCTGGGAGAGGCTGGAGACAGAATCAGGCTAAAGCAAAGGACACCCATTTCCTCACTTGTGAGGAAGAAGCCGGCTGTCACTTGGCAGAAGGGACTTGTAAGCACTTAGGTTTGATCCAGCGGCGCAGCCCTCCTCTCGTAAGGCTGGGCAGCAGACTCCGGCCCAAGTACAGCTGCCTTGGGCCACTTTGCAGCGGTCCCTGCAAGGACCGAAAAGGCAGCCCTGGGATGACGGAAGGATTCCCGTTTAGCTTTCATCCGTGAAAAGAGGTTGCTGTGAAATGTGGTCCCACAGGCTGGACAAAGCAAACCGCTAGGGACTAAAAATAAAAGCAAGTTGTTCTTTATCTGCAGCCAGTTTGATTTGCTCACTGCTGCAGTTAACGACGAGGCTAAATGATGGTCATTTTATGCTTTATGATTGCCGATAATTCCTCTTTTATGCCATAGAAACCATACGGCATGATGGATCATGAAATCATTTTTAATGTGCTTTATACACTAAAGAAAGGCTTTCAAAACCAACTTAATGACAGCTAGTCATATTCATTTTCCTTTGGCCATTAGAGATTATTAACTAATTAGTATCTCATTCTCATGCAGCATAGCCTCCTTTTTTGATACTAGAGGTCTGGGGCCAAACCTGGAGCTGTGATATCGTGCGTGGTCTTTGAAAACGTTGCTTCCTTTTGTGAAATAGCATCAGGGCTTAAGCCAGCCGCATCGGGGATTTCTGAGCAGGCTTCCTCTGCAAGCACCATACAGCCCCTCGGGTACGAGGCAATCCTGCACCTCCCGTGGGAGGCACGCTGGTAGGGGGTCCCTCCAGGGTGTGGGGACTGTAGGAGTTATTTTCCCCAACAAGCTGGACAAAACTGGTAATTTCTGTCCTGTTGGAAATATAGAACTTTTAGGAGAAGCCTTCTGAATCCCACAAAAGGGAAACATTAAAGAATTTTCTTTGAAGAAGAAGAATCTGATGTTCCGTTGTGATTAAAATAAATGTAGGGTATGTCTGAGCCCACGAGCTCAGCTTCAGCTCTGATCACTTCCAGACCCCTGGCTGGCTGGAAGCCATCCTGAAAACCCCCATGAAATAACGCACTGGGAGGTTAAACAGGGACTATGTGAGCTAGTGTAGTGTGGAGATGATTGCAGCTCCTGTTCCTCCTGGTGAGCTGTGGTCCGCAGGCTGCACAGGGTTGTCCCTCAAGGGATGGAAATCTTATCCCTGGATCTGTTCCAGTTCTAGGGTGTGTAAGTCAAAATATCCCAGCAAGACGGCTGTCAGACATTGCCCAGACAGCCTCCGAGGCAGCTGGCGTGGGTCCATCTGGGTGTACAGCCATTTCAGGTGTCATTTATGCAGCAGGTAGCGTCCCTGGTGCAGTCCTGTTTGTGCCGAGGTGATGATTAATACAGCTGTGTCCCCAGCACTGGATTCCTTTTCATATTCTCCCCCAAGAAGCCGAAACCATCAGAAATGTGGAGATGACTGCAAAAAAAAAAAAAAAAAC